>JADRCC010148003.1:0-11257 GCA_019843855.1 Hylomyscus alleni
GGAGGTTTTAATTTCAATGACAGTGCAGAGTGGGATACTTCCTTTAAAACATTACATCTCCCAAATTTTCCCAAACATTGCTACCAACTAGAGACTGAGCCTATGAGGAAGATTTTTCCTTCAAATCATCACAGTTATGAATTCCAAAAGTGTAAATTTGTTTATTAGTTTTCAATGCACTGTGATACACTGTATTTTACATATGCTCAGATAACTATACTTAAGTCATTAAATAAAATTTCACAAAATAAACATATGGCTCAAATGAGTATTTCTTGAAGCTGACTTTGGTTTAAAGATCATAACATTGGTAGAAATGAGCAGTAATAAGCAGCAGAGTTGGCACTTCTGCTTCTAGTACAAGGTTTTCACCAGTCATTGATTTATAATGTGGAAACTACAGGGATCTTATTAATTCAGGAAAAAGTAGTCAAAAAATAAAGCCAGATAAGAAAAAATGATTACAAATACTATTAAAAATAATATACTATATTTATATCTATTATTCTAAATGATCAAATCTTATTCTAAAATATAATTCACCCTGAAATATTAAGAAATTACAATAAAATCAGAATATCATTAATGGAAAAGTGAATTTATATATATTAGGATATATCCTACAAAATGTTTCTGTAGTAAAGGTCATGATAAAATAATTTGTAGCAAAAATACCTAGTACATACATACGTAGTACAATGTACGGCTTTGCTCAGACTTTTGAAGACTTAAAGATGAGGATTTCTATGGATAGAACACTTCTTCCCTCCTCGCCCTCTGTTTTTTGCCATGACTACTCTTACTCTGATTGTTTTGTTAGTTAGTTCTTTATGGCCAAACCACTGCAGGATTACTTCCAGTCATGCCTTTGTAGTCTTATATTTCCTCACTGAAATTTTCTCAGAAGAGTTTTATAGTTTAGCTCCTGATGCAAACATCTCTCTCTCTCTCTCTCTCTCTCTCTCTCTCTCTCTCTCTCTCTCTCCCCCCCTCTCTCTCTCTCCTACCCTCTCTCCCTCCCTCCCCCTCTCTCTCTTTCTCTTTCTCTCTCTCTTAGAATGTAATTGGATTTTGAATAGTCCTATAAAAGAGTGACCTCTTTAAGATTAAGGTCAAGTCTTTTTATTAGTCTAGTTATATTTGATGATTTGAAAAATATTTGCTTTTGTAAACACACATCATAATATGTTTTCAAAGGTCTCTAGTAAAATTGAATTCTACCCAAATAAAAACAAGGACAAGATTAACAGTAAAGGAAATAAACATTCAATTATTTGGATATTTTAAAAAAATGAACTCTGAAGTCCCTCCAAATAACAGACATCATAGATTGATTACTTGTGACCTGGAATTTCACTTGTGAATAATAATAATAATAATAATAATAATAATAATAAGCTCAACATGGTTTTACAAGGAGAAAGCAACCCATCAACTGACCAGGATGGGGACTAAGTTTTGATGATGGTCAAGGTGTTATAGCCAGGTGATTAGAAATTTCTCTGTCTCTTGTTTATTTCTTGTTTTTTTTTTTTGGCAGTTTTCTCAACATAACTCTTCCCAATTGCTAGAAAATATGGTAGCCAACATCTCTAGGCTTTTACCTTATAATTTCACATGATGGTTGAATATTCTTCACTTGTATTGAACAACCCCAGTTCCTGTTTTTCTGTGAGGTCAGTGGGATGGTGTGTTAACCCATGTGAATCCAGAATGGTGTGGGGTTACTTTCCAAAGGAAATTTTATCTGTTATTAGTAGAAGAGAGAAACAAAACGAGTTTTGAAAGCAAACACTAAGCTTCTTTGTTATGCAATAATTTGAACTAACTATGGGCTTTGCACACTTCTGTTATCCTTGAGTTTTTGTTTTAAAGAGGATTTTGCTATTTGTCCTATACAACCGAAATGATGAATATGAAAAGATAAAATATCTGGAGCTCATTACAAGTACCTTCTGTGCCCCTCAATTTTTCACTCTTTCATGGTAAATATGCAAGGGATGATCCCCTCTCTATTATAGATTATGATTTTTGAGAGATCAACAAAAGAGCTGTGTACTATCCTAAAAAGCTAAGAACTTACCTTTTGTTCTATATATTACTACTCTTGAAGATTAAAACTAAGTTTTATCCGAAATCTTCTCTGTCTTGCACACTCCCCATTATAGATGTGGATGCTTACATAATGATGAACTGGGTATAGGAAATCCAAGTGAATTGCTGAATTAGAAAGGGACTTAGCTCTAGTAACCCAAATCAGAAAAGTATACATTTTATGCTATGTGAAACACTGAAGTTATTTCTTGTACTCAGTAGGAGTCAAAGAAATGCTGAATGGAGCAGATGACACATAGTTGCTAAGAAAAATCCCTTGGCCCTGGAGTATGTAATGCTGACAACTCCTTTGGGATTTCTAGACAGTTACCAGTGGAAGGAGTGCAGACAGAGGAAGGAAAATCATTACTAATGTTTTCACCTTCATTTAGTTCAGATTCAGCACATTATGATGCAAATGTTAATGCATCATGAAGACAGAATTATTGACAATTCTGTGCAGTAGCTGAAGCATGCACAGCATGCTTACCAGGGCTCCTTGGGGGAACAGTTTTGCAAATGGTATGAACTGGATGTGGAGAAGCGGAACAAGGGTTAGGATATGAGATTGTAATCACAGGGATTTTTCCTGCTGTTCAAACCCTTGTTAATTATATTCAGCTCTTGTCGATGTTGGGAAAGGGTGGGGGTGTGACTGAAATTATGAATATGAGGCCTTCCAGCTTTCTCATTCATTTGTAACCAAAGTCTGATTGACTGACACAACTGGGTTTGCATTTTAAACAGCTTTTGGCATTTTTCCACTACCTAATACAATGCAAATAATTCCCTGACAGTGTGCCAGAGATAATGCAATTATCATTGAGTTTCCTTAGACATGTTTTGTATTATCTACTTAAAGGAATTCTATTTCCTCGCTGCAATCTAATCTAACATAGACCTGAATACCTTAGATGAGACAGGTAGTTTAAAGACAAGAGGATAAACTGGCTGTGGGCTATATTGCTTATTACTTCTGCCATTCCTATGAGACAACACCTTCCTCAGTATGTGCTGAAAAAGGAGCTGTAGTCTGTAGCTTTTCATCCAAAGGGACATCTGTAATATTTTCAAGATATTTATGTGGGCATTTACAGTTAGTATAGTCATAGGAATATACCTTTAAGGAATATTTAATTAATATCCTTTCCTTTCGGAGAAGATACATTGGGAATATCCCAGCAGGTCCGTCAAACACATAAGAAGTCTGCATCGTAGATGCCTTCATTCTCCTTTCCTCACCCAATAAACCTCTTCTGGAAGTTTATTTATTTGAAACAAGATCTTGCTATGTATCCCAACTGTCCTTGCCCTTGTAATCTTCTTGTTTCAACTCTCACAGTGCTGACATTACAGGTATATCACTTAGGGTAGCAAGGTCTCTCTCACTGAAAGATGTTATAGACAATGCAATGTTAACATTCCTTTTTCTCAACGGCTCTGTATGGTGCTACCTTCCTGCTCTAACTTCCAGAAACCATAATCATCTTCTCCCTGGCAAAACTATTAACTTACCAATACTTTTGTTCCCTTGAAGGCTTTAGTACTGAATATCTGTCAATCAGCTATATGCCCACTTTAGCCCATATGTGGTTACGCACATGCTCTGAATTTCGTAGTCTAAGATTGCTTTTGGTAACACAACCAGGATAGATGCAATTTCAGAGAGCTAGAGAAATAAGGACAGATAGTCTAAGACATATGTCAATATGTTAATATGAAGAGAGAAAATTAATCTTTTCTAAGAATGAACCCTCTTATTGTTTGTCCAATACAAAATGGTCGACACTAAAAAAATACACATATGAGCAATGATAAATGAACTCAGCAGAGTCTTAAATTATGTTTTTATTCATACACATACATGCACTAATAAAGAGATATTGAAATTGAGAGGGAGTGTGGGTAGGAAGGTATGAAATGACATGGGTTGAAGGGAAGAGAGAGAAGGTTGCAGTGATGTAGTTATCTTCTAATTAAAATTTAACATTAAAATAGAAATATTTAAAATAAAAGTATTTTTAAAAGAATCATGTCAGTAAAGATATAAAAAAACAAGTGAAATATTATGTTTGGAGAAATATCAAGTGAGTTTTGATAAATACATTTATTTCTACTTTTAATAATCAAATTAATTAGAAATCTAAAAGAAAGAGTTCAGTCATCTCCATATGGGTGTTATTTGAATTTCTCATTTACTCACACACTACAAATAACAGGAAGACTCTCATACTGATGACATGAACAATTTCAGTGATTCCACCCCTATGTAGGTAAGCATTTAGTAGAGAGTGGAAATTCTAGTGTTGGAATGAATATACAGTAGTTTGACTTTCATTGAATAGCTAGGCAGACCATAGCATAATATGATTAAAGCAGTATCTAACCTAAAGCCCTCAGGAATGGTTTCTTTTCTGACTAGTCAATTTAAAACAAAACAAAACAAAAACCTCACAGACAGTGTTTTCTACATGCCAGGCACTCATTTATGCATTTCATAAATATGAACTTATTCAATTTCATGTCAGTTCTAGCATGTACCAATTATAGCCAGTTTTTATGGATAAGAAGTGTGAGGTGCAGGTTATCAAGTAACTTGCTGGAGGTGACACCACTAGTAACTGGAATGACAGATTTTGATAGGCACTTTGACTTTGGAGCCTGCTGGTATAACTATCATACTTCTCTGCCTTTTTTACTTTCTCCATCCCACTTTCGACACTCACCTCTTCCAACACCAGGTAGGCCTTGTCCTTTCCCACATAGACTATTTTCTAGTAAAGTTCCCTGGTGTACTATGGATGTGCACCATACGAGATGAGAGGAAGGGGATGACTAAGAACAAGTAGCTCTGTGTAAGTGATCACATTTCTTGGACTTTGTACATTTTATTCTTCAGTCTCTACTCACTTCCACTCATGTTCATTTTGATCAAAGTTTTCTCTTTAGACAAGCAATTACTTTTCTAATGATAAGGTCTAAAATTGAAGAAAATTTTGTGTAAGCCTGCTAATTTCTTGGCATATTTGTTACTTTGCTCATTGCTGTGACAAAATCATGCAAACTGAATAGTCTGGACAATTTGGTGACTTGCTTTTGAAAACAGTGCAGATTCATTGAATGCCCTACTGAAGAATTTGTTCAGTAGTGTGCTGCTAATGGTCTATGACTCTTTGAAAAGAAAGCAGAAAATCAAGCAAAAAATAAAATTATTTCTATCATCTACCATCTCTATAGTACAAACAATTCTACTATGGCATATTAAATGGTACATATACAAATGTACTGAACTCAGAGTTGGGAAAAATATGCATGATTTGGTACCTCAAGACTAATATAGGCTGGCATCAACCTGCTTAATGGCTGAACATGAGAGGATGTAGACACTGGCAGTGATGTAGAAAGAGGTAGGGTACCAAATGCCTCGGTAGTCATCTCTCACTCCAAAGATACACATTTTTCTCCACATGGTACTCTGTCTTAGTATTATTTTCTTTCCACCTTCTCTGTGAACATCCAGTACCTCCCTTAGGAGGCCCAGCATATTATCTTCCTTCACAAAGCCTTTCCTGGTGTCACTTCCCATTATTGGAGGCACGTCCCTTAAACAAATAACCTGGAGCATAATACTGATGTTATTCTTTAACCTAAGGTGTTACGGAAGGCTGCCTTACCAAATGTCACAGTCGTAGGAGCATACTTGTATAGAAATGAGCTTACCAGGATAGTCAGTTTTATTTAGTAGTAATACTGAGGAAGTTACATCCAAATAAAGTATATAACTGTGGCCAAGATTGATAAATTGAACCTGATGAGTGTCAGGACTTGGGCAGAGGTCAGCACAGTATGATAGGAAGGAAGATGTTAGAAGAGTATTTCAAATAAATGTACCCATTCATAAGTAGGAATGTTGTATATAGTTCAGAGATTTGTTGTCTTATCTCAGACTCATTCTGGATCTTAATTCAAGGCAGCCTCCTGAAACTCCAAGCATCAAGTGACTTCACTCACTGTTGACCTTCACTGAAAAATAGCATATGACGGTCTGACAATATTTGGACACACCTCTGTGCACCTGCTGACAGCACAGGGCCTTTGGAGTTACAGAGCTGTATTTCAGCAACCTTTTGCAATGCATTCTTTTCTACCTGTGGATGTTAGCATTTTTATCTGAGGAAACAAGTATTTAAGCCATACTAAGGAAAATCACTGCTTACTCCTTTCTCTGGAGATCTACTTGAGGAGATGGGTAGCTGATGAGGACTGGATCCTAGATCACAATGTGTTTATGTTTGACTTCTTCCCTGTAATGCCAATAAAGTAACAAAATCAACAAACAAAAAAAGCAGGATTTTTTGTTTTCACAGTAAAGTATTTTTCTTTGTATTTTTAAATGTTGAAACATTTCATTAACAAAATTATGCATATTACGGTTCTATAATATGAGGATCTGATGTGTGTATACTTTGGAACATGATTATCTTAGTCAAAATAATGAACACATCCATCACCACCACTTTTAATTTTTCTATGTGTTTTAAATAGTTTATATGTAGTATGTAAACAGATTCTGCTCTCTCACTGATATCAAGCAATCAATGCAACATTAGTAACTACTATCACCATACCTTCTGTTTGAGTTCACAAATTATTTATACTATAAGTAAAAGTTCATATCATTTCAGTAACATCTTCAATTTTCTCCCCCTCCCATCCTTTGGCAACCAGAATGGTTCAAACTCTGCTCTTATGAGTATGGCTTTTGTTTTTGATTACACATATATATGAGGCCATGTAATCTTTTTCTTCTGGTGTCTGTATTGTTTCACTTAGCAAGCTCTCTATATCGATATCAGTATAATTTTCTCTTATCAATATCTGATTAGCTAGAAATTATCTCAAAAGAATGTTTCAGATCAGTTTACTAAAATCAAGCCACTATACCTACTTTTCCTTCACCAACTCCCTAATTTTAAAACCAAAGCACCAGATACCCAAAGCCTCTGAGAGTTGAGCAAAGCTTGACATTTATAACAAAAAGGCATCCTCTCCAGAAAAGAATTTAACATCATTAATTTTCATTTAGCCAACTAATTATCTTGGTGACTTCTATCCAGTTTTTCTAGGAATGATATTTTATTATGTTCCTCTTGTCAGAGAAGCTAGGCTGCTTGGTTCCACTCAATAAATATTTACTGGACATCTATTATATATCAGGCATTGTGCCAAGTATGAAGACTTAAAAAATCCAATGATAGTTACAATTTATTGACGATGTGTCAAGTACTTAGATGTATTGTGTCTTAAATTCTTCCAGCATCCCTAGGCCCTGTGCTACTTCCCAACTAACATAAATGATGCTCAGATAGATTAAGTAATATGTTATACATATGGTATAAGTAGAACTTTCACATAGTTGTCTGTGACTGCAGAGTCAAATTCTGATTGTACAAGTATATATACATACACAGCTCCCTGATCATCATCTAGCTATGTTTGCTACTTCCATGGGGGCAGTCAATGATTAATACATGAAGATAGATAGGTGAAGAAAAATGTGAGTAGTGATAAAACAGACCACTCTAGGATCAGAAACCCCAAGCAAAGGAGATTGAGGCTAGTTCTGGTATTGACATTTGAGTGGACCAATGGAGTTTAAGGAAGGTCATTTGAGATGAGGAGGAGTAGCAAAGACTCGAATTTCAGATACAAGTAGTAATCTGCAAAATAACAAATAAGGCCAATAGCAGTGTAAATCTATTCTGCAAAGCATCGTATCTGCTGTTCTCACATAAGTCAGTAAATCCTCCTTCCCATGATGACTCTTAAAAGTTAGGTCACAACTTTAAGCCTCAGTATGGAGTCATAATTAGTACTGTTCTGTTTATCTTATGGAAATATTCTGCATGTAGGATAACAAATGTCAAAATAATGTATAAATGTTTTAATTTCGACTAATGATTTAATACTTTTTTTGCACTGTAAAAGTACAGTCTATGTTTCTTTGTCCCTTTATGAATAACTGACTCAAATGGACAAGACAGGTGCCTTTAGACATATCTGGAAATGACAGTCAATTGCTATTAACTGGGTTTTGCTCTAGGACCTCATGCTGAGTGTTCTGAGCATAGGGCAAAGTTGATCCTCAGCCACTTTCCTATTTATTAGTTTGTCGATTTGATCTCCTGGGTATGGTGGGGGAGACTGGAAGGGCTTTGCTGAACTAGACAGAAAATCTTTTAAGTTGCATCTTTAAGTGGTAGATGTGATTTTTCTGGATTACCACCTAGGTAGAATGAATTTTTACCTAATTTTAAATTCTGTACTCTAATAAGCACTTTCTGTTCTTTAAGAGGAGCTCAAAGAAGGCTCAAAGCCATCACTAGTTTTGGACTTGATTCTCTATAAATGATTATATAAATGGTGTTAAATCATTATCACTATTTTTCATAAAGCAAAATGAAAGATGATCATATTTACCATATATAGTTATGTATTATATATTCTATGTTATATGTTATATCTTCTTTGAGCCCAAGAAATAGTAACAGGACTGGAGGGATATATCATGCTTTTGAATTCAAAAGACATGATTGCATTTTCTTTTTTTTTTAAAGATTTATTTATTTATTATATGTAAGTACACTGTAGCTGTCCTCAGAAGCACCAGAAGAGGGCGTCAGATTTCATTACGGGTGGTTGTGAGCCACCATGTGGTTGCTGGGATTTGAACTCATGACCTTCCTAAGAGCAGTCGGTGCTCTTCCCCACTGAGCCATCTCACCAGCCCCCAATGATTGCATTTTCTTAGCAAAGAGGAAACAGACTTCATTTCTTTCCACTCCTTAAGTATTTATCAATTATGTACCTGGTAACAGAGCAAGAATTTACAGAAGGGTCACAATAGACACAACTGAGTATGTGGTAAAAAGAAACCTTATGTAAATATCTAACATTAATCTAGTTCAGATTCACTAGTTCATTTGTTCTTTGGTAGTTGACTTATATCTTCCAGAGTGTGATGTTTTTATGATGGAGAGAGTTCAGAAGAAGCAAAACTACTTTTGTGACTTTGGATAAATAGTACAGCACCTTGAATAATGGATAATCTGCTCTCAATCTTTGTTCATTGAGCTCTTGAATATATTGCAGGGAGTCAGGCTGCAAGCTACTAGAGCAGTGGTTCTCATCCTTTCTAAGGCTGTGACCCTTTAACATAGTTCCTCGTGTTGCGGTAACCCCCCAGAAAAAATTACTTTGTTAATACTTCATAACTATAATTTTGCTACTGTTATGAATCATAATATAAAAATATGTGATAGGTGATCTCCCTAGGTGCCAGGACCCACAAGTTGAGAACCACTGTACTAGAAGAATAGTTAGTTGGTAGACTTCTTAAACATTTCAGTTTACATTGAGAATCTTGGTAACCTATTGCTTATAAGTTTGACATTAGATCAAATGCTCATCAATTTTATGACCTTGGATAATTCATGGAATCTTTTTGTACTTCAGTGTTTGTTTTGGCCTAATAAAATTGCTATTCAATATCTATATGTAAAAGGTTTGGTTCCCTATAATAAGTCGCTCTGTCTCTGTCTGTCTCTATCTCTGTGTATGTGTTTGTGTGTGTGTGTGTGTGCATGCATGCGTGTGCGTGCGTGCGTGCATGCGTGTGTGTGTGTGTGTATTCTTTCTGCCCCTCTCCCTTTATTTTTCTCCCTGTCTTTTGCCTCTCATTATGAAGAGAGCAGTTTTACACCACTGTATACTCATGCCAAGATGTACTTCATCCTCAAATCAATGAGGCCAACCTATCATGTACTTAAATGTCCAAAATTATAGGCCCAATCAATCCCTTTCAATAAGGGTTCTCACTAACATATTTGTTACAGTGGTGTAGAGCTAATATGCTCTTCTTGCAGATAGGCAACAAGGACTAAATGTATATATAAGTCACCAATCAGCATAATGCCTTTCCACAGAATAGACTTGCAACAAATACCAATCTCCCTGTACTAAATATTTTGACATTGTTTTTCAAGATTAGCTGAATACTGTTTTTCTTTAAAATAGAAACAAAAAAATTCTGAATCCAATAGTAAATGGTTAGCTTGGAACATACTCTCTGTTCTGAAGCTTAAAGGCTGAGTATTACTTTCTATTACTCTTGCTTAGCTTAGGGAAATTCAAACAGGGCCATTGAAAACAGAAATCAGTATATCTGAGAATAACAGCCTGTGCTGTTGTTAAATAACTGGATATCCATGGCAACTCAGTAGGACCCTTCCATTGTGATGACATCATCCTCAATACTGTGTACCACGAGAGGGATCTGACAGTCCTTGCATTTTTAGCCTAAATATTAGAATGCTGTCACCATATTTCTGGTCCACTTAACAACTACTGGTTAATCTAAAAAGACTTTTGATTTTTACAGCATGCATATGGGATAAAGGTTGCAAGCCGTGCCTTATCCCTGAATTCGGCCCACCCATCTATAGTTACTACTCTTTTCCTTTTGTTTTTGAGCAAGTGAGTGGCTGGCAAGAGGCCAAATGGATGGGTTCGGGGGATTTTTTGTACTAAAAATAATCTGAATCTCAAGCTATACTTCAAGCAGGTGGATCACCAATATTCCCTCCAGTAAAGTAAAAGCCTGAATGACTTGATTTATTACTTTCAAATAATTTCATTATAATTGATTGGTAGTTAATGGGGCAAAAAAAGGGACAAAGTGCACTGTAGAACATCTAGGATTCTGGTCTAGTGAGTGCCTATATTCACAGTAAGCTTTCAGGTTTGGATAATATTTACCCAGTGGGAAGTAGTTTCTTTAATGTGTTTTGATTTTTACTCTTACAGCTTAAAATTCTCACTTTTCTATTGGCAGAATACATCTACCTTTCCTCTCCATTTTCTGTCCCAAACTGCTTCTTGGAAGAAAACCAAGACATACAACAAAGACCCACTGAAAAGTCTTTTGTCATAGATAATATCAAATTTAAATAAATAGATACTTCAATTTTGGCTTAAGAGTCACATGCTATCCTCTTCTACAAACTGATGTCAATGACCTCAATAAAGGATGTATTGAAAAATAACCACCATAGTTCAGAGTACATCTTCTACCCTTCTACCATATAATGATTCTCCCCCCCCC
>JADRCC010148012.1:0-15218 GCA_019843855.1 Hylomyscus alleni
AGTGTGTGTGTGTGTTGTGTGTGTGTGTGTGTGTGTGTGTGTTTTCAGTCTTGGTGAACACTTTTTGCAAAAAGAAATCGACTTCCTGAATTGCTTTCACTTTGTTAGTGTGTTTCTTTGTGCAGCACTGACACTATTATTTTCTCAGCAGTGGTGGCTTGAGAATACCAAAAGCACAAAAGGGGGGGCTGGTGAGATGGCTCAGCGGGTAAGAGCACTGACTGCTTTACCGAAGGTCCAGATTCAAATCCCAGCAACCACATGGTGGCAGACAACCACCCGTAATGAGATCTGACGCCCTCTTCTGGTGCGGCTGAAGACAGCTACAGTGTACTTACATATAACAATAAATAAATAAATCTTTAAAAAAAAAAGCACAAAAGGAAAAAGAGAGTTGGATTTCATTAAAATTATGGAAGTCTGTAAAACATACTGTTGACAATGAAAGACAAGCCGGAAACAGAAAAAACAGTTGTAAAACACAAACCTGATAAAGGATTGTGTGTATATATATATGAATTATTATATATTAAAAGGTTTGTTTAGTTTTTAAAGTATGTGTCCATGTGTCTCTGCACATGAATGTGAATGCCAGTGGAGGCCAGAAGAGGGTGTTGGATCCCTGGAGCTGGAATTATAAGCAGTGTGAGCTGTCCATGTGGGTGTTAGAATAAAATCTCTGCAAGAACAATGCTTGATCTTGACAGCTGAGCCATCTTTTCAGTCCCCAAAGAAGTCTTAAACTTGCTTTGGTAAGAAATAACCACATTAGTAATAGATAGGAAAAAAAATGGTGCTGGGGGGATATCCACACTCGGTTCACTACTTCCACCCTGTGGGGATGAAAGATCAAACTCAGGTTATCAAGCTTAGTGGCAAGTGCCTTCTACCAGCTGAACCATCTTGCCAGAGTTATTTTGTATACGTTTATTTCAAGACACAGTCTTCCTAAGTTGCCCAGGTAGGCTCTGAACTTATAATGCATTTGACTTAGACTTCCACATAGTCTGAGATTACAGAACTCTGTCACTAGGCCTGGTAGTGGTCACGACTCTAGCGGCTGGTAGCAATGGCAATGGTGGCTTGTCGTCATCTTCGTTGTTGTCTTTGTTGTTGTTGTTGTTGTTGTTTGCCCTCTTCCTCCTCTTTCACATCTAAAATATTTTTTTTAATTTTACTTTATTCTTATGTGTACGAGTGCTTTGCCTGCCTGCATGTCTGTGTACCACATGTATACAAAGCCTATGGAGACTAGAAGAGAGTGTCAGATTCTCTGAATGTAGAGTTACAGATGGTTGTGAGCCATCTGTGGGTTCTGGGAATCAAACCCAGGTCCTCTGGAAGAGCAGTCAGTAAGCCCTGAGCCATCTCTCCAGCAGACATCAGTGTTGCCGCCTTCTCTTTTTCCTCTGCGACAATGTTTTACAGAGCCCAAGCTGTCCCCAGAAGTCTCTGGGAGGATGACTTTGAACTAATTCCCCACCCTCCATGAACCACGCTGCCTTGTTTATGTGCTTCTGCGAATCAATCCCAATGTTTCATGCACGCTAGATAAGCAATTCACCGCAGCCATGTCCTCTCCCGACTTCCGTGATCCCTGATGCGAATGTGCATGCTTCCCTGCCCCCTTTGTCTCTTCTTCTGTAGTTAGCATTGAACAGGCTCTAAGGGGAATGAGCACAGGACAGAGGATGGTCTCACTATAAATAGTTCCTGCACAAAACAAAACAAAAGCATTTGCTCCTATGTCAAGCATGACAATACACTGACATTTTTTAAAAAGGCCTTTAAGAGGTGCTTCAGCGATTCGGTGATTCTTGGCAGGTCAGTAGCCTCATATTACTTTTGCATATGTATGTCATGGGCTGCGCTCTCGCTAGTTTTATGTTAACTTGAGATAAACTAAAAGTATCTGAAAAGAGGGACCCTCAATTTAAAAAAAAAAATGCTTTCAGCACAGGGTGTTGGTGCACACCTTTAAACTCAGCTCAGAGGGAGTTGGTTCTCTGTGAGTTCAAGGCCAGCGTGGTCTACAGAGAGAGTTTCAGAACAGTCAGGGCTACACGGAGAAACCCTATCTAGGAAGGAAGGAAAGAAGGAAGGAAGGAAGGAAGGAAGGAAGGAAGGAAGGAAGGAAGGAAGGAAGGAAATGCCTCCAAAGATCCAGCTGTAAGTCCTTTTCTTAATTAGATTTTGGGGGGAGGATCCAACCCATTGTAGGTTGTTCCATCCAAGCCATGAGGAGCAAGTCACTAAGTAGCACCCCTCCATGGCCTCTGCATCAGCTCCTGCCTATAGATTCCTGCTCTGTCTGAGTTCTGTTCTGACTTCCTTCAATGATGAACAGTGATATAAAAGTATAAACCTCCCTGACTTGCTTTGTTCCTGGTATTTCATCAGAGCAATAGAAACCCCAACTAAGGCATGGGCATATGTACCACTGTTATCTAGCTTCTACTATATATCCATGAGAACGAAAGTTTAGAATTCATAGGACCTGTATGCAGAGAGGTTTTCTTCCACCCACAGCTGTCAAAACCTACAAACAAGTCAGACACAGACACCCTTCCACAGGGTGTAAGCCATTCATAAAACAGGACCACCAAGGAACAAAGTCCTGATCTGTGTGACAATATGATGAATCTCAAGTACAAGTGCTACTAAAAGAAGCTAAACTTGAATACTACCTTGGTACACTCCTCTTGCTCTTAGAAGGTAGAGGCAGGGGGATTAGAAGTTCAGGGCTATCCTTGGCAATAAGATCAGCCTGAGCAACATGAGACTCTGTCTCAAAAACATAGAAAAAGTCAGGCAGTGGTGGCACACGCCTTTAATCCCAGCATTTGGGAGGCAGAGACAGGCAGATTTCTGAGTTCGAGGCCAGCCTGGTCTACAGAGTGAGTTCCAGGACAACCAGGGCTGCACAGAGAAACCCTGTCTCGAAAAAAACAAAAAACAAACAACAACAACAAAACATAGAAAAGCTGGGCATGCAGGTTCAAATCTGTAGTCAAAGCACTTAAGAGTTAGATAAGAGGGAAGGAAAAGAAGAAAAGCAAGCAGTGTGGTGGTCTTTTCCGCACCGCAAATGCAGTGGCTTAAGACACCATTCATATATTCTCTCAAGACTCTTCAAGCTCAAAGTTCAAACTGGAGATGTCCAAAGGTCATCATGCATCTGAAGGCTCTCGGTGTGGATCTGTAACCAAACATAATGGATTTGCATTTTGCCGAGTGGAAAGTCAACACAAGCACAGCCAAGACACACAAAGGGAAGATGCATTGCGCGCAACAAGAAAGGAGTTCCAGGAGGTATTTCCAAAGCAACGTGGCTACTTAATCAAACCAAGAATCAGAGTATCTTTCCAGAAATGTACCTAGGTTCGTACAGTACTGAAGTTCTTATATGAAAACATGGTAGGAAGGGACGTATTCTGGAGAATGCTCAGTCTTTAAGGTTGTAGTTGCAAGAGATGTAAAATAATCTTCTTTTTTATCAAATAGTATAAAGCTTGTGTTTGGGACAAGGAATTCAAATATTTTATCTCCCCAACCTTGTAATACTTTTATACAAATAATGGCATCCCCCACCACTATCCAGTAAGACCTTTGTTTACACAAAGGCCCATTGCTATATTCCAGGAATCTGACGACCTAGAGCAGTGTGACTCTTTCCCCTCCCTCCTTCACTTTCTGTGCACCAAATTCTTTTTAGACGAGCCAATTAAATTAAGGCTGTGAAACCAGACCCCAGCCAATGGGGGAAACGCAGATACCACCTGAGATAGAATAAAAGCTAAATGCACTCTCTGTCCCTGTGTGTTTGCTCTTCTGAGCACAGATTCTTGATCAAGGGAAAAATTTCCCTTGTCCAGGCACTTCAATTGGCATAATGGTCTCTTTATTTGCAACTCTGAACTTATTTCTAACATGGTTAATGAAGAAAAGATAGCAGCCATGTATTTGGGCAATACTTAGCTAAAATTCATGCAGTACATTGTTCTAAAGGTTGAGATGTTAGGCAAGAATACCTTTGACTATGCTTGGCTTCCCTCATCAAGATGGGTGACAGGACCACCTCTGGGCATACCCAGGTTCCTTCATAAAGATGGCTGTCAGGATGCCTCTGGCATGCTCAGCTCTCTCCAGATAATTTTAGCTGAAAAGGATAAGAGGATACTTTGAAAGTGTGTTAACATAGTACTTAACTCCTAAAAATACTTGCCCCAATTAGCAGAAAACACATGGGTTTTTTTTTTTTTTTTTTTTTTTTTTTTGCTTCTTCCAGGTTCCAGGGATAGCTAGCCATCCTTGGTGTTTCCTAGTTTATAGCTACATCATCCCTATCAGCTGTCTTCACAAAGTTCTGTATACAGATCCATATATCGATGAATCATGCATCCACCCATCCATCGAAATCTTCCTCTCCTTTCTCTTTTCACTTATAAAGCCAGTAGTTGCTTGATTTAGGGCCCACTCCTACCCCACATAATCTCCTCTTAACTTGATCACATATGCCAAGCTGAGGAGCTGGCTCAGTGGATAAAGGAGATTGCTGTGAAGCATGAGGACCTGAACTCAGATCCCCAGCACCTATGTAAAAAAGCTGGGCGTGGTCAGGTGCATCTGTATCTGTAATCCTAGCAATGAAATTTAGATAGGAGGATCCTTAGACGACATTCTGCAGCTAGGTTTGCCAAATAGGTAAGCTTCAGGTTCCGTGGTAGACTATGCTTCAAAAAATAAGAAGGAAAATGTTTTAGTATGGCACCTGAAGTCAGCATCTGGCCTCCACATGCACACATATATATCTGCATGTGTTAACACACAAATGTGTACAAATGCACACACAAGAGATAAAAATTGTAATAGTAAGCGGCAGTTACTTATAATATACCCTGAACATAATCTATTTTGGTTGTGAGCCTAGCCTTTAACAGCTGAGCCATCTCTCTAGCCCACCAAATATAATCTAAATAAATGTGGACAGAAATACCAAATTGTGTATAAACAGTAATCAGAAATAAATCGCCTTCAAGGCCTAAAAATCACAAAATCATTTAAGATGCTGGTTCGTGTGCTTCTGAATCATGAGGCTCTAATGATTAGCACCTCGCTCCTTTAAAAAGCCAAATTAGAACAGGTCCATTCTGTGCTGCATCCAACCACTAAACTCAGCCATAGTTTGCACATCCTCCTCTAGGGTCTAGCCAGGTGACTTTCCCAGACTTCCCCATAAATGTGTTCTACCCAACCTTTGAGATCGAGCTTGAGGCTCACATCCAGTGCTACTGCCTAGTCTGGCCTCCCCTGCCTGCACAGCCAACAATATCTAGGCTGAGGCCAAAACATTCCTTACCTATGCCCCAAACCCAACCATATCTACCCCTATACTACAGGTGTAGACCTAGAAGCATATTCTGTACACCAATCCAGTTTCCTCTGTCCACTTGACTTCATTCCACACAACCAATTTCTAACCTCTAGACCCAACCCACTCATTCATCCTTTCTTCCGTCTCAATTTGCTCTGTCAGTATCAAACTCAGAAGTAACAAAAGAAATCCACACACCTAGATCTCAATACCCCCCAAAATACCAACAATATGAATAATTAAGCCAGTATCTTCTCTTCAAATCTATAGGTAAATCTACTTCTACAGAAATGTTTGTTCATGATAAATTCCTACATGAACCCCTGGCTATAGAATTTAAAGGAATAAACATAATCTTCACCGGGGAATTCAGGGAGTTGAAAGAAGACACAAAGAGACAGCTCACAAAATCAAGTAGAAAGAACTTACAGAGAACAAACTCCTGAGTGATGCACAAGAAAACACAAACACAGGCTGATGGAAGTGACAAAAACAATCCAGGATTTGAGAATAGAGTTCAATAAAGAGACAGAAACATCGAAGAGGACTCAAACTGAAATGAAAATAGAATTTAAAAAACAAAACAAAACAAAAACAGTATCTCAACTAGAAAACTCAAAGGAAAGCCTCACAAATAGACAGAATCAAGCAGAAGATTATCAGGACTTAAAGATGATGGAGAGGATCTAGACCAAATAAGCAAAGAATATTTAAAAAATCTTTACAAAAAAAAACCTTTAAAATGCGGGAAATAAATATACAGGAAATGTGGGACATGCTGAAAAGATGCCTTGAAATCACGGGCATAAATAAGAGAGAAGAAACCAAAGTCAATGTCATAGAGTAGATCTTCAACAAGATCATAGAAGAAAAACTTCCCTAACCTAAAGAAAGGCACACAGATACAAGAAGCACATAGAACACCGAGTATACAAGACCAGAAAAGAACATTCTTAGAACATATTTAAAAACAAAACAAAACACTGGGGGCCAGAGAGATGGCTCAGCGGTAAAGAGCACTAACTGCTCTTACAGAGGTCCTGAGTTCAAATCCCAGCAACTACATGGTGGCTCCCAAACATCTGTAATGGAATCTGACGCCCTCTTCTGGTGTGTCTGAAGACAGATACAGTGGACTTAGATATAATAAATAAATAAATCTTAAAAAAAACACTAAGAATATATAACCAAGAAATTGTGTTGAAAGCTGAAATAGAAAAATAAGTCAAACTATCTTTATTTGCAGATGACATATTATTCATTATATAATATTATATATATACTTCTAAACTTAATAAACATAAGTTTATTATTACTTATAATAATAATAACTTCTAAGTAACTTCTAAACACAATAAACAAATTCAGCAATGTGGCAGGATATGGAATTGACTCGCACAAATCAATAGCTATTCTATACACCAACAACAAACATAAAATCAAGGAGATCACCGGGTGGTGGTGGCGGCGCACGCCTATAATCCCAGCACTGGGAGACAGAGGCAGGCGGATTTCTGAGTTCGAGGCCAGCCTGAACAAACAAGGAGATCATGGATACACTCCCATTCACAATAGCCTCAAAGAAAATAAAAATATCTAAGATAAACCTAACTGAGGACATGAAGGACATCTCCAATGAAAACATTAATCTTTGAAGAAAGAGATAAAGGCACTAGAAAATAGAAACACGTGCCATAGTCATGGGACTGATAGAATCAACATTGTGAAAATAACCACTTTGCTGAAAGTAGTACAAATTCAATGCAATCCTAATTAAAATCTCCACTTCATTCATCACAGAAATATAAAAAAAATATCCTAACATTCATATGGAACCACACAATGCTCAAGATAGCTAAAACAATCCTGAGCAAAAAGAACAGGGCTAGAGGGATTGCAATTCCAGATCTTAAGCTATATTGCAGAGCAATGGTAATAAAAACAATATAGTTCAGGCACAAAAACATACACGCAGTCCAATAGAATAAAATCAAATAAGTGAGAAATATATAATTAGGAGTCTGATGTTCAGGGTGATGAGTGAGGACATTCACCTCCTTTAATGTAGGAAGAGGCAAAGTCAGTGGGGTGAGTCCTCTGAAGATCCTGCAGGGATGGATCAGGGCCCAGAAAAACCACTCAGGTGGACCTGAAGGCATTTCTCTTTTGACTTCCTCCCCTTTACCTTCCTCTCTGCCTTCCCTTCCCTTGCTATGCCGTTCAGAATGACTTTGTCCTCCTGCGTGGGCTCTTGAATGTTCAGGTTATAGATGTATGTCACAATGCCTCGTCTTGTGTGGTGCTGTGAATAAAACCCAGTGCTTTATAGATATTAGGCAAATACTATGCCACTATGCTTTAGTGCCAGCCTATAAGATTTCATTTTAAACTGAGTTTTAAAGAAGTAGTTTAGGAGGTGTAGGTTCAGCCATGAACCTTTTAGATCTTTCGTGTTAGACCTAAAAATTGGAATGAAGTGTGGGGCTCTTCCACTGGATGGTTTTGTGGGTCATGCAATTCATGCAGTAATGTAAGCCATCTGAGATCAAGATTTTCTCTTTATAAGTAGGAAAGCTGCTATGGTTTGGAAAAGGCCTAAAGGAATACATGGTTTAATGGCCAGCCTGTTAGGAAGGGGTGTGGAATTTAAGGGATATGGCCTAGTGGGGGAAAGTTGTACAATTGGAGATGGTCGTTGAAGGAGAATATTAAAATTTAAGTACACACTCTTTTCTTTTCTTTTCTTTTCTTTTCTTTTCTTTTCTTTTCTTTTCTCCTCTTCTATTTTCTTTTTTCTTTTCTTTCATTTTCTTTCTCTTTTTTCCTTTCTTTCTTTCCTTCTTTCTTTCTTTCTTTTGATGCCCAGTGCCCATGATGTTAACATTTTACTCTACCACATGCTTCTACCATGTTCTGACACATCACAGGCCCAAAAGCAATAGGGCCAACAGACCATGGAGTGAAACTCCTGAAACCAAAATAAACTGATTTCTAAAGATTTATTTTTTTATACGTATATGTCTGTTTTGCTGCATGTATGTTTATGTACCCTGTGTCTGACTGGTACCCATGAAACTGGAATTAAAGGTTGTTGTGAGCCAATATGTCAGTGCTGGGAATCAAACCTGGGTTCTCTACAAGAGCAGCAACGGCTGATAAGCACTAAGCTATCTCTCCAATCTATCCTTTATTTTTAAACATAGATTCTAATGTAGCAGAGGCTAACCTTTAACTCCTTTGTAAAACTTGCATTTCTTGATTGTGTATGTATGCACCTTCCACAGCACACAGCTGGAGGTCAGAGGACAACTTGATTTTCTTCCTCCCCATACTCACTACCTTAACTCCCCCTTTCTGTCTCTCCTCATTTAATACTCTCATTCCAGTCTTCCTATTTCTCTCTGACTATATATTCTGTTTCCCCTTCCTTGAGAAATCTTTCTCTCATCCTAGTCCCCTACTCTATACCTAACTTCTGTGAGTAAATAGATTGTAGGCTGCTTATCGAAGGCTTAACATACACATATAAGAGAAAATATACCATATATTTGTTCTTTGGGGTCTGGCTTACCTCAGTCAGGATGATTCTTTTCTAGCTTCATCCATTTACCTGTGAATCTCATTGTTTAACAGTTGAGTTATATTCCATTGTGTAAATGTATCACATTTTCTTTATTCATTCATCTGTTGATAGACATCCCCAGACATTCTTTGGGTATATGCCCAAGAGTGGTTACCTCTTTCTTAGGAAACACACACACACACAGTGTGTATGTATGTATGTATGTATGTATGTATGTATGTATATAGTATGTATATATATCTAATAGTGTATGTGTATCACTTGTATAAAAATGGGGTGTGCATACCCCATTTTAATTGACTTATCTAATTGTTTTTATTTTTTCTAGGTTATTTGAGACAAGGTTTCTCTGTGTAGCCTTGGCTATCCTGGAATTTCTTCTATTTTGAATATTAGCTGTCTATCTGATGTGTAGTTGGTGAACATATTTTTCCTTCTATAGGTTTCCCCTTTGTCTAAATGAAGGTATCCTTTACTATGCAGAAGCTTCTCAGCTTCATTAGGTCCAAATTGTTGATCTTAGTGCCTGGGCTAATGGTGTTCTGATCAAGTCTTATCCTGTGCCAATGAGTTCAAAGTATTACTCACTTTGCCTTCTGTCAAGTTCAGTGTATCTGGTTTTCTATTTAGGTCCTTAATCCATTTGTAGTTGAGTTCAGTGTGCAAAATGTTTGTTCAACGTTTGCTGAAATTGAAACAACTGCAAAGTGAGATGTATATGAAACATCTGACCCAATGTTCTTTTCAAATCATATTAGTTATAATTTCCTAATGGACCTGGAAGTGTTTAGGTCTTACTTCACTTACTGCAATCATGACCTCCTGAACAAGGACTCAAAGCTATTCTTAGAACAGCAATTTCAGTGTCTCCTATAGCAAAAATAAACAAGCGGGAAACAAAAAGATTTTCCTCTAATGTACATTTAATTCTATTCAAATAGTTACTGAGTGTAGTTCATGGTTCTAGGGGGGAAAGAGACACAGTACCATCTTCTAGAAATGTACAATCCCTTAAGAAGCAGACTAACCCAGTTGTGGTACTCCAAACTCTTTTTTATGTTGTTTTTGATTTGCTTTGTTCTGAAACAGTATTTCTCTATATATCCCTGGATGTCCTGGAACTCACTCTGTAGACCGGGCTGGCCTTGAACTCAGATTCCCACGCTTCTGCCTCCCAAATGCTGGGATTAAAGGAATGAGCCACTGCTCAGCTTACTCTTTCTTCTTTTCTTTTTGGTAACCCCCACATTTAATCCCAGCACTGGGAGGCAGATGCAGGTGGTTCTCTATGACTTTGAAGAGAACCTCATATTACATAGCAAGTTTTAGGCCAGTCAAGGCTACAGAGTGAGACCACTTCTCAAAAACAACAATATCACCACCAACAACAAAAAAAAAGCAAACTCAACTCAAATAAGCTATGAGTGGCAAGCAGTTCAGTTAAGTGTGGAGGAGAAAGTTCATAAATGACTTGAAAAGGATTTATTTTACCTAGATTTTCTTTTTACTTAGGTCACATTATAAAAATCCATTATCCTTTCTCATTTTCTTTTGCGATTCCCTTATTTATAACTTCGTTCACTAAGGTGTAAAAAAGTTGTTTGTACGTTTTTGTTTGTTTGTTTGCTCATTTGTTCGTTTTTGAGACTTACTATACAGCTTTGGCTGTCCTGGAACTCCAGGGTTGCCTCAAACTCATAGCAGTTGGGAAATAAAGACAGGAGGATCAAGACTTCAAGGCCGTCTTCTATTTCATAGCAAGTTTCAGACTAGCCTGAGCTACATAAAACCCTGTCCTTCAAACATCAGAACTTGGTGGCGCACACCTTTTGTCCTAACACTCAGGAAAACAGAGACAGGTGGTACAGTGTGAGTTCGAGACTGCTCTGCACCCAAAGGATATAAGATATAAGCCAGAATCTCTTATAGTCATTTTCTTTTCTGTTGATTTCTTTCTTTCATCTTCTGTTTAAACAGTTTTAGATCAATAGGAAAGAAATCCAATTAATGTGTGTCTTTCAGGGGAGGGCTCTCCCCTACCTGGCCAAACACTATCCAGCAGTTATCAACCCTGAAAGGTGGAGGGCACACCTTTATACCAAGGGGAGTGTATTAGAGATCGCCAGCATTTGAAAAGTTCACATAAAGAAAACACTGAGGCGCCTAAAAAGAAGCCCTCTAAAGAAGCCCTGGATCTAGCCCACTTTCACAACAAATGCATGGTTCAGCCCAGACACCCAGACCTTGCCTAATGTTCTCCTCAAAGCCCCTCAAAAACAGACACCTCATAGAGAAATGGGCTACAAAAATAAACAGCAACATCTTGTTGCTTGCTGAATGATCGATCTAGAGTAACTGGGCTTCCGAAGACAGTAAATGTTTCCAATAGAAAAGTGCTTTAAAAAGAAGAATCCCTCTCTCATTTGTTTTGGGGCTGAAAAGTGCACCTGGAAGCAAATGGCTGAAGTGACAACAGAGTTGGTGTGTTTTCTTGCTCCCGTCTCATTGCTTGTCTCTGTTTGAAGTTGCTGGAGAAGAGTGACTGTTCCGGGTCACTGAGAGCAGAAGGTATACCACTGAGGTTTGATGACTGGCTATTAGCCAAACTCAAGGGTATTGGTCGAGGAGTACAGTTTCTTCTTTGCGTTCTGTTTCCCCCACCCATGCAGGTATTTGCTTTGCCTTCCAGGCTCTTTCGCACTGGGAAACTAGAAGTGGACCTACCTGTTTCCACTCCAGTGCCTGTTTCCTGTCTTCAGCATGTATAATGATTAATACTGACCATCAGCTGAAAAAATTTCTTGTAGTGTCTACATAGTCCCATGAGACATTATCTAGATTAGTTTAACTGAGGTGGGTGGGTGACAGCGGCCCATGGGTCAAGGTCCTGGACTGAATGCAAAAGAAAAAGTTAGCTGAGTATCCACAAATACCTCTCCCTTCTTCTTGACTGCAGATGCAGTGTGAGCAGTTGCCTCAAGCTCCTGCCATACCATGATGGTCTGAACACTTAAATTGTGAGCCAAAATGAAAGCTATGTGTATGAAATCACTTTTGTCAAGTATTTTATCATAGCACCGGAAAAAGTGACAGACCATGTGATAAACCCTACCTCTGATATCATGTACCATTTTCAAATGTACCTAAAAGAACCCCAACAAAGTCAAATAGACTGGATAACTTATAAAATCTTGGGCTTTAGTCTCTGAAACCTCTTTTCATCATACATTACTCAGCACAAAGTATTTTGTGATCACAGCAAGGGCGAGAAGGGGAGTGACTAGTGTTTGGGGCAGGGTTTGCTTAGGGATTGACTCACAGTGCCATACCAACTACAGACATTGGTGAGAAGGGGCACAGGGTGTCTGAAACACAAGGAGTGAAACGTGTAGAAGGACCAGGATGGTAGTTATCAAACAGTTGGTATCTGTGAGAAAAGGAGACAACAAAGCAGATAATCGGTCAGCCTGTGATTGTGCGGCTGGCTAGCTGTACCAGAAAGGCCAAGTGCCAGTTTACATGGCCAGGGAGGCTCTTCGATTCACCTTTGCTGTGGTTTGCAGTGCCCCTTAAAGAGGTGCTGATCTTCTCCAAACCAGAAAGAGCAACCCGTACAAATGCCCCTTTAGAACACACATGTCTCATAATTAAACAAAGGAACACGATGGAAACCCTTTGATGTTCTTCCAGCCTTGACCTTGGCAAATAAGCTTTGCCAAGCTGTAGATTGTTTGAATAGGGCAAAGAATTGGTGTAGAGCTGATATTTCTTTTTTTTTTTTGGTTTTTCGAGACAGGGTTTTTCTGTGTAGCCCTGGCTGTCCTGGTACTCACTCTATACACCAGGCTGGCCTCGAACTCAGAAATCTGCCTGCCTCTGCCTCCCAAGTGCTGAGATTAAAGGTGTGTGCCACCACTGCCCAGCCAAGAGCTGATATTTCTGAGACTACTTCATCTGGGGACAAGAAGTCCTGTTTGTTTGTTTGGTCATTGTTGTTGTTGTTCTTATAGTTGTAGTTGTTGTTGTTTAAGGTATTGGTATACTTCCAGAGCTGGTTTTAAACTCCTTGGCTCACACAGCCATCCTGCCTTAGCTTCCCAAATACCTAGGTTTATGAGTAGAACCACTGTGCCTGGCTCACCATGGCTTTACATTTTGCAATTGTGACCATGCAGAAGTTACTTCAGTGGCTCTTTTCCAGATTCTGCCTAAGTTGATTTTTGCTGTCAGCACTATGTGGCACACAGCAACTGACTAACAAATTGAAGCTCTGAGAATTCCACTGAATGATTTATCCAAAATAATTGTAGGAATGTGAGCAGACACAATGCTCATAACAGGATTTGTAGTCTCCAGTGCAGAATGCAAAAGAAAAAAAAAACCTATGAGAAAGCTGGGGTAGGGGTAGAGCAGAAATCCAAGGATTGTTAAGGGGCCCAGAATATCAAAATAGAAAATATAGGGTTGGACAATGATACATTATCAATGTAGTAGCTTTCAGTGGCTGAGACAAAATGCCACAGATAAAGAAGGGCTAGGGAAATGACTCAGAAGTTAAGAGTAGGGCTGGTGAGATGGCTCAGTGGGGAAGAGCACCGACTGCTCTTCGGAAGGTCGTGAGTTCAAATCCCAGCAACCACATGGTGACTCACAACCACCCGTAATGAGATCTGACACCCTCTTCTGGTGTGTCGGAAGACAGCTACAGTGTACTTACATATAATAAATAAATAAAAATAAATAAATCTTAAAAAAAAGATTCATTCTTAAAAAAAAAGATTTATAAAAAAAAAAGAAGTTAAGAGTACTTGTTACTCTTGGAGAAGAACTAGGTTTGGTTGTTGGTACCATATGGTGGTTCACAATGGTTAGTTCTAGGTGTTCTTTTCTGACCACCTTGGGTACCAGGTATCGCATAGTCCACATGTATAACTTAAGGCAAAACACTGATTTACATAAAAAAGTACCATAAGACTGGCAAGGCTGCTCAACAGTCAAGAGTACTTGCTGTTCTTTAAGAAGACCTCAGTTCAATTCCCAAGCACCCATATGGCAGCTCACAACTCTCTGTAATTCCAGTTCTAGGAGATCCAACATCCTCACACAGACATACCCATGCAGGCAAAACATCAATATGTATAAAATAAAAATAAATTATTAAAAAATATCATACACAAACAGCTTTAAAAGAAGAGTGGGAAGTGAAGCTGGAGAGATAGCTCAGTAGTTAAAAGCACTTATTGCTTTATCAGAAGACCTGTGCTTGGTTCCCAGCACCCACATGGTAGTTCACAACCATCTGTAACTCTAGTTCCAGAGGATTTGATGTCCTCCTCCATGAACACCAAGCACACAGGTGATGTACATATATCCATACAGGCAAAACCACATAAAGTAAAATAAATAATTTTATTTTGAGGCAGGCTCTCAGTATGTAACACTGGTTAGACTAAAATGTCCCATGTAGATCAGACTGTCCTTGAAGCCCTGGAAAGGACAAGGCCCTTTAAGACTAGACTAGACTACATGAACAATGTCAGTAGTATACAAGGCCTGGGGAGATGGCTCAGTGAGGAAAACACTCACCCAATGCAACCATAAGGACTGGAGTTAGGATTTCAAGACCTATGTAAAACTAAACATGAGACGGCACTCTGTAATTCTATCACTCCTACTGGGAGATAGGATGTGGAGACAGAAAAATACCCTGAAGCTTATGGGACAACTAGGCCTGGCACATACAGTGTTAAATAACAAAAAGACCTACCTCAAACAAAGTGGAAGGAGAGAACAATACTCAAGGTTGTCCTCTGGCTTGCATTTATGCATCACAGCAGGTTCACGTCTATACTCACGAATGTGAACATGCACACACACACACACACACATCCAATCATAAAGACAAAATGCACAACACACAAACAAAAAAGCATGTATATATAGCAGGGACCCTCCCTTTACCAGATAAGTTATTGCAGCCTCCTCTACACCTCAAGGTATAGAGGGGATCTCTGGCACTTGTGTTGAGATTTAGGTAAGTATAAAGAACTTTTAGTGAGCCCCCAAACTAATACCTATGAAAAAGGAACAGGGAACATTGATATATGTGTGACATTTGGGTTCATTATAATGATATAAGCCAGGCAAGTGGTGGCGCACACCTTTAATCCCAGCACTTGGGAGGCAGAGGCAGGCAGATTTCTGAGGCCAGCCTAGTCTACAGAGTGAGTTCCAGGACAGCCAGGGCTACACAGAGAAACC
>JADRCC010148015.1:0-16761 GCA_019843855.1 Hylomyscus alleni
GGGGGGGGATTTGAGTCAATGAAAGGCAGATTGTAGCAACTCTTATAAAGTAGAATATTTAATTGGGGCTGGCTTACAGTGTCAGAAGTTTAGTCCATTATTATCATAGCAGGAAGGATGGCAAAGCAACCTACAGGCAGACTTGAGCTCGATGACCAGAGTTCTACATCTTGATATGAAGGCAGCCAGGAGGAGATTGTGAGATTGTAGTCCACATTGGATGGAGCTTGAGCACAGCAGACCTCACAGCCCATCCTCACAGTGACACATTTATTCCAACAATGCTACCCATACTCTAACAAGGCCACATCTCCTAATAGTGCCACTCCCTATGGGCCAAACATTCAAACACATGTGTTTATGGGGGCCAAACCTATTCAAACCACCACACCCAGTGTGGGGAGGAACAAGGAAAGTTTGAGTGTCCTAAAATTGAGTCCTGAGATGAAGCCAATTGGAACCTTGCTGTCATCTGGAATTAGTCAGCCTTACCAGTTGCTAATAGCCTGAACCTAATAAACAGATGCTATATGTATTAGCTAAAATAAAAAAAGTGACCCAGCTCCACTGACAGTTATTTTATTAAAAACTTACATACACAGTCAGGTAGTGGTAGTGCATGCTTTTAGTTCAAGCACTTGAGAGGCAGAGGAAGGTAAATCCCCGAGTTTGAGCCCAGCTTAGTTTACAGAGTGAATTCCAAGACAACCAGGGCTACACAGAGAATCCCATTTTGAAAAAAGACAAAACAACAATAACAAAAAAATTATATACACGTGTATTTTAGATTTTGGAAAATTAAATCAGGACTCTAAGCAGGTAATTTTGCTCACTTTGTGAGTGTGTAGAGGTGGAAAGTAATTATGTTCTTAAAATCACAATCTCCATAAAAGGAAGCTGGCCTCCGCTGGTCAGATGGCAGTGCTACTCTTGTTAGCTAGCTTTTTTAGCTTCCTTTTAAAAATTTTCTCAAAAAATAAAGGGAAAACTAGTGTACCACTGAGGAAAGACACACTTGTGTGAGCACATGCACACATACATGTTACCAGTTTCATCTTCTTGTCTTTATACTTGTTTTATTGAGGTGATGTTGACTCATAGCCCACTGGGCACAGTGAACGTGTGAAGGTGCAGGAATGAGCCCTGGCAAAAATGAGAAACCCCACAACAGTCAGGCAACTGTCCCCTAAAGCTGGGAAGCACTTTCTGCACTCCTTCCTGTATCCCCAAACTATTGATCTTTAAGTTACTTAAGACTGGAGTTTTCTAGAAAGTTGTATAAATGCACTTTGTAAATTTTGGGTCTGGCTTTTTTTTTCACTCAGTATGTATGTTTAGAAGTTGGGCTACATTGGGTAGATGAATAGTTTGTTCCTTTTTTATAGTTAGTAGAATTCAGTTTTCTAAATATATTGTGTGGACTTATTCAGCAGTTGACAGACATTTGAGGTAATAACAGTATGGGGTTAATAAAGAAAATCAGATGTGGACTGATCGGTTGGGAACTTTTCTAGATGGGCTAAACCTTTTTGCAACCTACCAGCAGGGCACAAGTCTTCCAATTTCTCCTCACTCTCAGGGGCACCTGGCATTGAAGAGTGGTCACCCAGTGTGCATGCTTGAATTGTGGTGGCATAGATAATGTATGATTTGCCACATTGTCATTTTAAATCTACAGCTTAATGAGCAAAATTTCTTTCAGGTATTGTATAGTGTTAGCACATTTCCCACCCTAAAACCTATCATTTTTTTTTAACAGAAACTCATAAAAATACTAGGTATGAACTGTCCATTTCTCCACTTTCTAGCCTCTGGTAATCTACCTGCTTCTTTCTGTCTCTACACATTTGCCCTGCGTGAGTCTGTGTTCAGCCTTTAACAACTTCCTGGTATTCTTACTTGTGATACCCAGGAGCTCCAGTTTCTCCATGTCCCTGCCAGCACTGACTTTTCTCTTTCGGTCGGTGTTTTCATAGATCAGAAATTTTACCAGTGATTTTCGTTTTCCCACTGCTAGGTGCAACTAGTTGCCTTTTGCCTCTCTGCTCATTCTAATCCTTTCCTCTTGTTTTGTCTTTGGCTTGATTTTTTTTCTTGTCACTCAAGGTTTTATTATGCAGTTCACAGTAGCCTGAGATTTATTGTTATCAGGCTGATCTTGAGCTCACAATAATCCCCCTGCCTCCTGAGTGCTAAAAGGTATAAGCCACACAGTTGGCTCATGTCCTTGTTGACTCTTTTTGTTTTTGATTGTTACTTTTCTATTCTTATATTAAATTCTTATTGGGTATATGATTGCAGTGTTCTGTAGGCTACCAGAAGATATTATTCTGAACAGTTCTTTTCATTCTAATGACATCCCTTCATGTCCCCATGTTCCTACTATTTGCAAAGTTCGTTTTACCCATTTGTTGCATGTACATTTGCTCATATATTGTAAAATCCATCATTATATACTTAAGGAATATTTGCCCTATATTCAGCTAGTAGTTCTATGGTTTTAACTCATATTTATATCACTGATTGATATTATATTATCATATGTGTGGTGTGATGTAGGCCTCCAAATATATTCATTTTTTTAAGATTTATCTATTTATTTTATGTATATGAGTACACCATTGCTCTCTTCAGAGACACCAGAAGAGGGCATCAGATCCTAGTACAGATGGTTGTAAGCTACCATTGGGTTGTTGGGAATTGATCTCAGGACCTCTGGAAAAGCAGGACCTCTGGTCTTAACTGCTGAGCCACCTCTCCAGCTCCAAATACATTCATTTTTGTTTGTTTGTTTTCATGTGTAGTATATGTGCATGTTCATGCTGGTGTGCATGTTCATGCTTGTGTGTGTGTCCATGTGCACTAGAGGTAGACATTGAGTGTCTTCCTAAATCACTATCTTATTATTTGAGACATCTCTCACTGAATCTAAGTCCTGCCAATGTGGCTAGACTGGTTGTCCAATTGTCAATGAATTCTGGGAGTCCATT
This sequence comes from Hylomyscus alleni, assembly GCA_019843855.1. Classification (NCBI taxonomy): domain Eukaryota; kingdom Metazoa; phylum Chordata; class Mammalia; order Rodentia; family Muridae; genus Hylomyscus; species Hylomyscus alleni. Next base: position 2,991 of record JADRCC010148015.1, read on the forward strand.
TATTTATGCTACCCCAACTCCCAGCCTGTGGATTACAGACATCAGGTCTTTCCATGGGTGCTGGGGATCTGAACTCAGATCTTCATGATTATGTGGCAGGGGTAACCAACTGAGTTATCTCCCTAGTTCTTTGACTTTTGTTTGCTTGTTTGTTTGTTTGAGGCAGGGTCTCACTAAATAGCACTAGCTAGCCCAGGACCCAATACATACCAGGATGGCATATATATTGAATTTATAGTGCTCTTTGCCTCTGTCTCTTGAGTGCTGGGCAAATATTCCTTTACAAGTAGAAACTCGGTTGATCTGGCAGCATTTGTTGAACAGTTATTTTTCCCATTCACACACATGATACAAATCTCAATTATCATTTGACTATGTATGGTAGGAGGTACTGCCAGTTGTTTTGGTTTGCTGTTCTATATTCTGGCCTTAGGCAATACCACACTGCTTTAATTACTGTAGCTCTTTGGATTAAATTTTGAAATCAACTTCTCTCTTCTTTCTGAGAATCATTTGGCTGTTTCTGAACCTTGCAATTCTATATAAATAAATGTCAGGAATGGCTTTTCCATTTCTGGGAAAACAAAATAAATAAAACAGCCTAGTGGCGTCATGACAAGTTGCAGCACTGCATTTGGAGATCTTGTTGAGTAATGCTGTAGTTACTTTTCTTGTTGTGGTACAATACCCTGACAGAAGCAGCTTAAGAGAACGGGGATTTATTTTGACTTACAATGCAAAGTACAGTCCGTCGTGACAAGGGAAGTCCTGGAGTAGGAGCTTGAGGTAGCTGGTCACATTGCATCCATAGTCAGAAAGCAGAGAGTGGTGGATGCCAATGCCCAGCATGCTTCCTCTTTTTTTTTATCAGTCTGGAATTCAGCCCTTAGAATGCTGCTGCCTAAAAGTAGGGTCTTCTCACCTCAATGATTTAATCTAGAGGATTCAGTATAAATCTTCATATTTATGGTTAGGATGGCATCCTCACAGTTTTAAGTCTTTCTGCCTATAAGTACAGGCTGTATTTTCATTTACATGTGACTTCTGTCCATTCTGACACTGATACTTACAGTCTTCAGTATTCAACCATTGATTCAAGTTATTTTCCATTATTTCACTCTTTTAAATGTGATTCTAAGTGGGATACCTTTTCGTCATTCCCTTTCTAGACTATTTTAATATTTGGTGCATAAAAATTGTTAAGCAGTATAGCCGTGTGCATTTAAAGACAACTGTAACATTCACTGGAAAAGTGTCTTCTGCTGGGAGGGAAGTTTTAAAACTTATGGCTCATACTTCAGCTAGTAGGATGGGTGACAGGAAACAGGCTGACCCTAGAGTCTGACATGACAAACAGTGGACAAAATACAGGTGCTTCTAAGCTTCTGATGGACTTATGGTCTAATAAGCCCATGGTAAGGTTGACCATGTCGTTAGTCCAGAGTACACAGTATTCCTAAGCCACACCATGGCTTACCCTGACCTGTTCCAAACTTGCTCAGCACACCACATTGGACAAAATCACTGAGCCTTATGTTTACATAAATTGTTGAGTGTATCAACAACGAAGATTGTTCTGAAAGTGAAAAACATGACAGTTGTGTGGATATGTTTCCCCATTTTAAAGTTGAACATCTGAAATTGGACTTTCAAAGGGAAACTGAACATTGTACCATGATATTGAGATTGAATTGGGATACTGGTGAATACATTTTACAAGATAACAATCCTTTTATTCTTATTCTGATAACATATCATGAACCAGTGTTGAATTGTATCCTGAAAATTATACATTTTCTGCTTCAACTGAGATGATCAGGATTTCTCTCCTGTGTCAACGAACCTATTACACTGATTTATTTAATGCCAAGCTGACATTGAACTCCTAGAACATGTCTCTTTCCTGGTATAGGATTATTTATATCGTTATATCTGAGCAGGCTCAGTATATTCACATTTTGTTAAGGGTGTTTTCTATAATTGGAATGGCATATAATTTTCTATCTCTATCGTGTTGCAGTCAGGTGTCAGCTTTAGGAAGTATTTGTTCTCATTGGATGGAGTGTGGTTCCTCCACATTCTTTGCTTACTTCACTGGTGAAACCATCTGCTTTAGACTGTTTTTTACTGGACACATTTAGACTTCCCTTTGGTTTCCTTTGTGTGAAAGGGTTATCAAGGATGTATGGTTTTCCTTGCTCCATGTAAGTTTAGAGATTTATTGTCTTATCAAATTCAACTGTTGCCATTTCAGATGCGTAATCTGTGTTATACATGGGAATGTCTTTTGATTCTGAATTGTATTTGATATTATTACAGTTATACTAGGTATTTCTCTGTTAACCCTGCACCAGTTTTTTTTATTTTACTTTTTTTTTAGCCTTTCAGCTTCTTTTGTCATATCTGTATGTTTTTTATGTTACTTTTTATAAAAACAGTATTTTTGAATGTTTAAAAAAAATCCAGTCTAACAGTCTTTGTGATTCCACTAAAAGATTTTAATTGGCCAATCTTAAAACTTAGTATTGAGACATTTTTAAAGATTAAAACAGTATTCACATTTGTGGGATGCCCACAGAGGCCAGAAGAAGTTGTCAGATACTCTGATTACAGTTGGTTAGGATCTGCCAAGTATTTAAGTCTGGGGGCTGAACTTGGGTCTCCTAATGCTGGGCCACTTCTCCAGTGTTGTATCACTGATAGTTTTTCCCCCTTCTAGCACACGTAGCTTTTGTTTGCCCTGCCTGATCTATTTTTCCCCTTTCCCTTCTATTGACTGTTTTTCATTCTCTCTTTAGATGGTCTGTTGTTGCTATTTTTGTGCTTATACTACACATTACAGAGCAGATTTATTCTTGTACTCTCCCAGACAGTGCAAGAATGCTCTAATTCCTTTTAGCATTCTGTTCTCTTGGAGTGCATGCATTCATGAGTAGCAACCATATCTGTCTGAAAGCCCCTGAGACCTTGCCACCAGTAGTTCAGCGATGACACCTCAAACATTTTGGTTGGATTCATTTTTTTCAGCGTCTTAGTGGTCTTAAGAAGACTGATTTTTTTTTTCACTGTGCTTTGAACAGCTTTATTTAGTACTTTCTTTAGTCTTGAACCCCTGGTGGCAATTTTCCCTATCCTGTTGTATTTTTATTTATTATTGTTATTATTACTGTTAGTATGTGTGAATGATATAAGGAGGCGTATGTCACAGCACATGTGTAGAAGTCAGAGGACAACTTTGCAGAGTTGTAAATCACCTTTATTTATGTTGGTTACAGAGATGGCACTTAGCTCTCCAGGCTTGTGCTGCAAAGGCCTTTGCCCACGGAGGAGGCATCTCTCCAGCCCTGATTTTTTTCCTGGTTATTTAGTTTATCTTCTTTGGTTTTCAGCATTTTGTTATTTGTTGTATTACTATTTTGAGACAGAGTCTCACTCAAAGTGCTGCTCCTAGACACAAGGGTTCCTGCCACCTTAAACCCTGGATGCTAGATCCCCAAACATAAGCTGAAAGTCTCACCAGCATTGTGCACTTCTGGGTCATATACCTAAGAATCATCTGCCTCCATTGATTTTTACTTAAGGTTTAATCTTCTGTGCCTTATAATCAGCATGCTATACCACTGGCTTTCTCTCCCTCCAGTCCTGCCTCATTCATCCAATCCTGACCTTCCCCTCTCCCTCCAGCTTCTTCCCACTCTGTCCATATTTCTGAACCCGTAGCTCCCCACACCTGCAGCTCCCCACACCTGCAACTCCCCACACCTGTAGCTCCCCATACCTGTAGCTCCCCACACCATGTTCTGTACTAAATGATTTTTTTCTATTGTTCATTATACATCATTTTTTTATATTTCTGAAATATAATAAATGCTTCCTAAGTTTTAAATTGGAATTTTAGGGCTCTCAAATTGCTTGGTCACATTTTAGCTTCTGGCTCTAAAATTTCACTTTTCTCATTGGCTTCATGGCCATTGCAAAAAAAGGTGAATTAAAGTGCTATGTTATTGTTTCTATCTCATTTTCACTGTGTGTGTGTGAGAGAGAGAGAGAGAGATAAGTTGAGAACTTGGATCATATATGTGTATTCTTACATGTACATGGGTGTATATGTTTAGTTTTCTACTAAAGAGGGGACTCTTCTCTTTCAGGGTGCTCTAACTGTGTGGAATCACTATCATCTCTATTTTAGGACTGAGATTTTTTCCTGGCCTCCTGATTGATTCTCAGCGGTAGCTATTTTAACTCAGTGTTACAAGGTACCTGCTATGCCTGCTATGCCTGCTATACCTGCTATACCTGCTATGCCTGCTATGCCTGCTATGCAGTCTCCATGACGGGAAGCTTCCTTTCACTTCCCCCATTCTCTGAGGGTGCAGTTCTCCATGAATTCACTTAAAAAAGCGTGGTTATTCATCAGCTCCTTCTCTCTATAGGCTTCTGGCAGTCTACGTCTCACGCCTCTCAGCCTTTTAATATCCCGAACTAATGAGAGAGGGAAACTGAGGTTGAAAATGAGATGAAATGACTAGTCACCTTCCGCCAAGATGCAGAGACGGTCCTAGATTATCCCTGTGAATTGATTGTAGCCACACAAGAAGAAGGTGGCAAATTATCAAAGTGACTCCACGAGAGAAAGGTGGCAAATTATCAAAGTGACTCACTCCACGAGAGAAAGGATCAGCCTGCTCAGTGTTGCTTTTGAAAATGAATGGAAACCCAGAGCCAGGGATGAGAGTGGATTCTCTGCTGGAGTCTCCTTTAGCTCAGAGCCTGTACCTTGACTTCAGCCCAGAGAGCAGCTAGGTACCAGACTTGTGGTGCTTTCTCAGTCCAGTCTGTGGTTGTTTGTTGCAGTGACAATAAAGTGAATGCAAACACCCTAGGCTATAGAATTTGTTCCATTAGGCTCACCCGGGTGTTCATCCTCTTCTTTCAGAGCAAGTAAAACTCTTAAGTTAAAGGGGCCTGGCAAGACCTGACCTCAGCTCTCTTGAGCTTCTGCCTTATGTGAGTCCTGGCTTGATGGCTCTTCATCTTTTGCTAAAGTTGGTATTTGGGATAGATGACTTTCGCATTCTGTCCCAGCATGTTCTTGTGTGAAGCTGGAACTCTGGTCTATGTTGCCGAGGCCTGCAGTGCTGATCTGTCTTTTGAAGCTGGTGGAGGAGCTAATCTGGTTGTGGTTTAGAATGTCACATCCCAGCTGCCATCCGTGCGGTCATTCTCCAGGATGGAATAAGAATGCTTTAGCTGCCAGTCTTTTTGTATCCCTCATCTTAATTTTCCTCAAAATATAAGAGAGAGAAATGTACTACTGCTTTCTTATAAGTAAACCTGAGGCCTCAATTGCCTTCTATCTCTAGGTACCTGTCATACTGTCTCTGTGTGCTAGAAATTTTCCTTTCAATTTAGTTATTCTCTGGGGTGCAGTTCTTTATGGCCTCATTAAAAGAAAAAGAAAAAGAAAACAAACAAACACACCAAAACAGACTCATAGGTGTTTACTAGGTCTGTCTCAGCAGGATAGCCTTTTCTCTCACCAGGCCATGTGCTCAGTGGTCTCTAAGACATATAGGTCACAGCTCTCACCTCATCTTTGCTAATGTCATCCCTGCCACTGTTAGTGATGGAAGAGGCACAAAGTAGTTATTGGCTGTAAGGCAGACAGTAGAGTAGGGCTTGGACTTGTGTCCTGGCTGGACAGATTAGCTCAGCAGTGCCATGGCAGAATGCTTCCTATTGGTGACACCATGTTGGAATAAGTACAGACTCTTTCAAGCCAGCTATCTTAAAGAGCAGCCATCATTTCAGGGCTGGGAGAAACAGCATTCATTACTTGCTATCTAAATGCACAATCCGGCTTCGATGCACTTAAACACATTTGATAAAAGGTAATGTGGGGTTCTGCTGACAACTGGCCCACTAAAACAGCATGAAGTATTTGTGGCCAAGAGGGAAAGAAAGGCTTTGATTTTGAGAATTCAGGCTCGAGCACGGCACTCTGAGCCTTTTGATTTTTTGCTACCATCTAAATGAAGCTTCTAGGGTTCTGGGCTCTGAACCAGCCAGGAGGCAAGAGAACAAAGGATGAAAAGGTAGGCAGAGAGGGGAGGGAAAGGCTCCTACATACTCAGAAGAGAATTAGAGAGGGGAAAGCTGGCTTTCTACTCTCAGAGAAATGCCCCTTTAGTCTCTAATGCTTGGGTTTATGACAAGAAAATTTGCAGTTAGAAGAGAAATGTACAAAAACCCAGACTCTCATCCTCAGTACCTATCAGAAGTGTTGGACTTCCTGGAGGCGCCCTATGGTATGGACATGTGTGAAGTTGTCCCTGAAGAAGGACCATTGATGTCCTAATTCTCTTTTCAGGGCATCTGCTTTGCTACCCTGGAAATGATGATGTCAGGAAATGGTGAGACACACATAGAACTGTCATATACTGTGTTACTTGTGGGCATGAATATCAACAAAGTACCTTAAATAGCACCATCACAGCAATTGTCATACATTAAATTTAATTTAAGTGGGGGGAATGCCATCTGAACTCTTACTTATTTAACAAACAGGCTTGAATTCCCTTCTACATGTCAGAGGAGCCATAGTGGACTGGACCCATAACTTCCTTAACAAGTTGAAGATTTTGGTTGGTCCACCTGATGCTGGCAAAGAAGTTCACTTACTCTTTGGTTCACCCACTCATTTAGAATAGTACTGGTCCAGTGGCCTCCTAGGAATTCCCACAACACTGCCAGGCTTGTGTGCAATACAGATTTGCTTTCCAAGTGCAGAAGTAGAATGGGGTAATTACTTCATCAATTTGGGTTAAAATGCTTGCCTAAATTAGATCAGTATTTTTCACACACTGTCAAGAGTTGTAGAACGAGATTGCAGGCTGTGAAGAAATCATCTTATATTTTTTGAGATGAAACATGCTTAGCCTTAAAAGAAAAGACTTTGGTGTTTGGCACTACGGGGAAGCTCTCATAGCCTCTTAGCAGTCAGACCTTCCTCAGTGCCAGGCAAAGCCTATCTGCTGTTTACAAACAACAGTCAATAAGGATTCTACCTCTTAACCACTGATGAGCCCAGCATAGAGATTTGTGATAATGCAGAAGAATGTGGTACATGAACTCTTTTTAGAATAAACAGTTATTGCCTCTTGACCATCCCTAAGTATCAAGCTCTGTGCTGTCTCATGGTGTACAGAGTTCCTGTCCTAAAGGGACCTGTGGTCCAGTGAAGGGGACATAGGTCTTCTCAACCTTTCCCAGTGAAGCGGGAGGCTAATATATTCTCTATTCTCTCTCTCTCTCTCTCTCTCTCTCTCTCTTTCTCTCTCTCCCTCTCCGTCTCTCCCTTCTCCCTTCCCTCTCTCCCTCTTTCTCTGTCTCTGTGTCTCTCTCTGTTTGTGTGTGTGTGTGTGTGTGTGTGTGTGTGTGTGTGTGTGTGTGTGTCTGGGGTAGATGGAGGATGCTGTGCAAGTTCCAAACAGTGTCACTTGCCTGCTGTCTATAGGATGCTATCAAAAGTTCCTGGGAAGACAACAGCTTGAGTACCAGGGCAGCTATCAATTTTAGTAGAGTGAGGACACAAGGAGAACTATCCCTACCCGTGGGGCAGGAATGAGGGCAGGGAAGGTGGTCAGGATAGCCTCATCACTATCTTGGAATGTGTTTTGGTTTCTAGGAAATAGCAGAAGAATACTGCTGTGCTCAGGCTAGGCTGGCCCAAGCCTGTGGCAAGTGGTAAGACTTAGTAATGCAGGAAACCAGGCAGAGGCATTATTCCAGGCAGCAAACATTTACGGGCCGATGTCCAGAGGTGGCATATAGATTGGAGGTAAAGGAAGGACTGGAGTTTTTTTGGCCTGGAAATATTCTGACAAGTGGCACTGAGAATGCTTTCAGGATAGGGTCCAGATACAACAGATGGAAGTGTTTTCCACATGCTTATTGCAGGGGTAGGCAGTGGTTCTCGCTAGCTAGGAGGTGCTGCTGCACACAGCATATCTTCTCTTGAGGACCAATGTCATGAAACAACCTTGACAGAAGGTCTCTCACTCTTAATTCTACCCGGTAGTTAGTCAAGATTTTTATAGGCAGTGCTGTACCAGAGGCCCAGAATGTATACCTGTGCAGTCCACTTACCTCATCAGCTAAGCCTAAAGATTGGCCTATTTCACTTCTATGAACTGGAAATATCCTTTTGGTTGCCACTGCTACTGTAGTAAGATGCAGGAAATCTGCTTTGCTTTCATTGAGTAGTTATGAGTAATTTAATTAATGCAAGTGTGAAATGCCATTTTACTTTGATATCTGTTGGGACTTGGTCCTAAGGTTCCCCACCTCTACCCTGAGGATATAAAAATCTGCAGGTGCTCATGTCCTTTGTCAGAAACAGCACACACTTCCATACTACATGTTTTGATCCTCCTGAATACTTTAAATCATCTGATTTAAAGAAGTGGATGGAGCATTAGGAAGATACCTTGCTTTGGAGGCTTTGGGTATCTCTGAAAGAAAAGAGCATCACTTACTCTGATGACTTTGCATCACAGGCTGATTCAGTTTCTAGCAGAATTGCAAGTTCAAGGAAACATGATGAGGGCTCTCAGCTGCGTCACCATGCCACTGCTTTCTTTTCTACTAATAAGGTCCATCTATGTTATCTCATGTACTGAAACTTCAGAGCTGTCAAAAGAACAGGCACTTGGAGCATTACACAGCCAGTAAGGTATGCAGCAACTGCTAGGCAGTGGGGGAGCCATCCCTGTAGTTAGTTGCACTGAATCCCAGACTATTGGCCACTTGTGGCCAAACTGCTGAAGGCTGCAGCTTCAGCTCAAGGTTGGTCTGTGCATGTGAGCATCACTCTTGTACATATTACTGCTTCCTTAACACTGAGCCTCCATCATGATCACCATCCTTTTAGAGAAATTTTGTAGAGTCTACTGTACAGCTTCTGGTGTATTAGATGTGGTATGATCTCATGATAAGGCAGCATCAAGTGTCAATCTCTGATGAAACTGGGTGTCTCAGAGGCCAAGACAAGGCCTCTCTGACCTTGGTCAAACCCTTTAAGGATCCTAAATTCTGAGTAGTATAAAAACTGAGGGGTCTGGAGTGATGGCTCAGGAGTTTAGAGCATGTCTTGCTCTTGTAGAAGACCCAAGTTCAGTACCAAGCACCCGCATCAGGCTCTAACGTTAGCTTTAGGGGATCTGAAACCCTCTTCTGGCATGAGAGAGCACTTGCATTCGTGAGTTCATGAGTTCCTATCCACACAGAGACATAAAAAACCTCTCCCAGTAGAGTTCTGAAAGAACACTGCCCAAGCTCAACCCCTGACATTTTTGTGTTATCAAATATTTGTTACTAGGTTGACTATGCTGACCCTGATGTAAGACAATGGGACTTTAAAAATTCATTTATATTGGCTGTGGGTGTGGCTCATGGCAGTGCATGTACTTAGTGTAATCAAGACTTTGGGCTCAATCCCTAGAAAAAAAATTGAAAATTAATAAAACTAATTAAAAAATAAAATAATTTTATTTATTTTAAATAAAATTAAAAGAAGAGGTAGATCCAGACAAAATTACCCACATAATCAGGTTCCTAGTGTGTCACATACACTACATGGAGACCTTGGGTCTCACAGAGGCTGGACAGGTACCTAGGGTCTTACGTATGCTGGGCAGGGATGTAGGGTTTCTTATAGGCTGGACAGGTACCTGGGGTCTCTCATAGGGTGGATAGATATAGTAAGATCTCACAGAGGCTGGAGAGTTATGCTAGGGTCTCATAAGGCTGTAGAGATGTGCTAGGGTCCCATAGAGGTTAGGCAGGCATCTAGGGTCTCACATAGGTTGGACAGGCACCTAGTATCTCATATATTCTGGACAAATGATCTCACATGGTCTCACATATACTAGACAGACACCTAGGGTCTCACATAGGCTAGACAGGTATGCTGGGGTTTTACAGAGGCTGGACAGGTGCTCTTCCACTGAGTTCCATCTCCAGGGTGAGAGATATTTTAAATAAGAAACTGGAGTAGCCTTGGTGTGATTTGTTGGGGGCTGCCGCAGACTTCAGGGCTGCTGCAGACTTCAGGGTGAACCAACAGACACTTTCATGGTTCTAGAAACGGAAAGTCTGAGTTGAAAATATCAACCGTTTGATGTCTCCTGAGACTTCACCCACAGACATATTTCCATTTAGGTTCATCTCTGCCCTCCCTCCCCTCACCCCAAGTGCCTGTGTCATATCTATGTCATTTTGATTATAAGAGCACCAGTGCTATTAGATTGGGCCTATCCTCACAACCTCATTTAGTTTAATTAGTTCTCTAAAGGGCCTGCCTCTAAACACAAGCACATTCTGTATTCCTGGAGGTCATAACCCCAACAGATGCATTCTGTGCGTGAGAGGAGTACAATTCAGCTGGTAATAGACCCTGAAGATTTCCTCCAGTTCTAAAGTCCTCCCCAGTTCCAGATGAAGCGAGACTTCTGTGCCCTGGGCATGTATGCTTCCCAAGGCACCTGGTTGGGACAGAGAATTACAAATGCTGTCATGGAGCCTGGGAGACAGAATGTCCTACTGTTTCCAAGCTGTGCATATCACTTTTTTTCTTAGTGAGAATGAATAATAAACAGAAATGGAATATTTTAAGTCATACCTTCTTTGTGTGCCAAAAATCCTGGCATTCTTCAGAGGTTAATCCCTTCATGGCCATCTTGTATGCTGTTTCTGCCACTGTCTGCTATGGAAAAAAGCAGTCCCCTAGTTTCAACATAATTCATACAGCTTTAAATAAACACTAGAAGCTGAAGCAGAGCCCAACTCGGCAAATGGAATGCAAGGCTATTTCAGTAAAGGAGAGAGACTTATGATGACTAAGAGACTTTAAGAAAAGCCTTTATAAATGGCATTCCATGACCCAAAGGAGGAGCTCAGTGGTAGATCACTCTTGTAATACCCGAGGTTCAAACTCTAGCACTTCAAAATAAATAAAAACTTAAATATTTCAAAATCAGCTATTGCACTAGGGTTAGTATTGCCAGATACTTTCTCCTCAAGGTGCACAGGACACAATGGGAAACATTAAAATGTGACTTTTGAGTAATTTCCTCTGTGGTTATCTCATGTCCAGGAAGATACATTGTTGTGATGGAATACAGTTCACCTGGATTGATGCTGACATCAGTATCTGTATCCCTTTGTGATGTTTCAGCCTGGTTTTCCAATGATACATATGAGCAGAGACAGCTCAATGGTTTTTTGTTTTGTGACACTTGACAGAAAATCCAATGAACCTGACCAGAGGCTGATTGGAGAGAGAGAGAGGAGAGAGAGAAGGGGGAGGGAGAGAGAGGAGAGAGAGAGAGAGAGAGAGAGAGAGAGAGAGAGAGAGAGAGAGAGAGGGAGAGAGAGAGAGGGAGAGAGAGAGAGGGAGAGAGAGGAGAGAGAGAGAGAAACAAGAAATTCCATGGTTTTACTGGGCTCATTAGAGTTGAAGCCATATTTCTCCTTTATTATCTTTCCCCTTCTCCTTCTGACCTCTTTGGAGAAGGCACCATCATATTCGCCAATGGAAAGATCTAAAAATTCCCTTTACAGTGAGTTGTCATTTCTTTTACAGCACAGTCATAATGAAGTCGCTGAGCTCTTGGCTCATATTTGGCTATTTAAATTCTTTCTGGTAAAGGTCAATGAAGAATCTTTAGGGAACACCAAGCAAATAGGGTTTTAGCATAAATTCATATATTCAGGTAGGACTTGCTCTTCTAAATTGCTATGAAGAAGTAGAAAGGCCCTTATGTGTCTCAGGAAACCACACCCATCCCTTTTCCTTGCTGGTGCCTCTTATTCTATTATTTATTATTATTTATTATTTATTATTATTATTATTATTATTATTATTATTATTCTATTATTTCAGCCTCTAATTTTGCATTAGAACTAATCATTTCATCTCACTGACCACAAATCTGTTTATAGTTAAAATAATTCATTATTGTTTATTATTAAAATGAGAAAACATGCATTAAGCACTGAGTGTGTGGCATTCTGTAGAGACTCTAGCCAGAGTCCATGATGGTTTCCCTACCATGGGTGTGAAGCAGATGAGCCTTTTAGATCAGAGTCTGGTTTCTCTAATGTGTGTATACTATTATTTCAGGTTTCTGAATTCAATCCTTTGACGTTCACCAGTGTAATCGAGTGTGAGAAGCCAAACAATGACCTGAGTAGGTTTCGTGGCTGCATGTGAGTATCTTGCATCTTTGCAAGCTCTCTTATTTTTCTTTTGTTAAACCATATGCACACACAGCTACACAGATTCATAACATGTTCTTGGATAGTCTTTGCCACATACCTCATTTTTTGGTTGATCTTGAAAGTAATTTGTGAGATCCTGTCAGCAGTGGGAACTTGTCAAAGGCACTGTGTTATTGAAGAGTGACTGATTTTCCCTCTGAGAGACTGAGGAACATGACAAGGGACAAGAAGCTTATGACCATCATATATGGTCTCAAAAATGGAAGTCAGAGGCCAGAAGCCAGGAAGCACCTGGGTAGAAAGGCATTTCTTCTTGAACATATTGTTGAGCATTTTCTGTATATTGGTCCTAGCCAGTACACGGACTATACAGCAGTAGCAGTTAATGCCTTAATGTTTATTTCTTTTAATTAGTATAAAAGAGATTTGTATATGCAATAGGTCAGCCTCCTTTGTTCCTAAGTAGAAAGACCAAAGGTGGATAAATGGCCCAGGAGTGGTTGAGTAAAGTGACACTTGTCAGGGGTATGTAGAGCTCAGGAGGTCACTCACTATATCGTTCAGTCTGTTCTTAATGTTTGTTTGGAAAAATAATAGCAATAATGTGAGTGTAGGAAAAAAACAGTGATTTGAGAGTAGCATGTATCTGGAATTGCTGAACTGCAAGGTGGAGCTAGGTGAACTGTTTCATGGAGAATGAAGCAGGTGATAAAAATCTAAGGATATCAGGTTCAGGTTGCCATGGCATGCCACTGGACCCTTTCTGTAAGAGCAGAACCCATAGACTTAGCTCCCTCCACATCCTTGTGATGCCACTATCCAGTACAGAGCAGCCTCCCCTCAAATGGACTCCTGAAAAACAGGCCTCATGTCGAAGAACTCTGTGTGAGTCCTTGATTTGCTGATAGTACCCAGCACTGCAGCCTGTGCCCAATCTAGGCACAGGGACAATGAATGGGATTTGGTAGTAAATGGAAGCTTCACAGGAGAAGATAAAGTGGACTTGTGTGACCTGAAGATGAACCAGCCACTCACTGGACTTACCCTAAAGTTCAGAACTTGGAAATTGTTAGATGGCCTCTTTAAGAAAGCAAAGGAGGCTAAACTCCTAAAGGAAAGTGTTAATGTGCTACCACACAGTCAGTGTGCTGTGCATTTTCTGGTCCTGGTTAACTTCTGGCCTATCTTCTTCTGGTCTGCTTAACTAGCTTGTACGAGTTCACACATAGAACACCAGTTCTAGGACCCCTGTGAATCCTGAGGCCAAGTTATCGACAGAGAGGAGATGTCAGGTGTTTAAGAAGTCTTGACATTCAATAAGTTGTAAAGGAGGTGTAAGTGATTTCAGGTTGCCAACTCAATCAAAAATAGAGGGTAGATCCTTTTTCAATGGCTTTTGGCCTAGCCCTTGGGCTCTATTCCCATTGCCTCCTGTGAGTCCTGAAGGAGGTTTCTGAGTGACACTGCATTCACATGCACAGATAACTGT
>JADRCC010148019.1:0-31697 GCA_019843855.1 Hylomyscus alleni
CAAAGCCAACTAACAAACCAAACCAAGCCAAGCCAAGACTGGTTGGTCTCCTGTCCCTATATCTTGGTAACGCTTTGGTCTTTCCACTGGTGTGACTGGTGGAAATCCACAGGAAGTCGGGTGCTTGCACCCCACCCAGGAAGAAACATGAAGGCAGGGAAGGAAGATCTTTCTCCTAAGTCCTGACAGACAGACTGAGCCACCAAACAAGGTTTCCTCTCTGCTGCTGTTCCAAAGGCCAAACAACCCACATAGGATTTCCCCAGCACCCTCCCCTCAAGAGTCTAAACAAGGGGCTAAACAAGGATAAGATGCTTCATTAGCAGAAGATGTTCTCCAGAAAAGTTGTCACTGAGCAGGGCTGTCACTGAGCGGGGTCACCCGCTGCTCCTTGCAGAGTAAGAAAAGGTCTTCTCACAGACGGTTGGCACTTCTATCTCCTATAGCTGAAGCTTGGCCTCTATTGGCTAGCTGAGAAACTATGTGGCCTGACAGAAGGCAGGGCAATCAGAAATGTCCCCAAGAGTCCCCCATCGGGTGCAACTTTCCTGAAGGTGTATCACTGGGAAGGGCAGAAGCCAGCAGGAGAGATATAAGCCAAAGTCACTTTCTTGGAGTTGAGGTGAGAAGTGGGGGAGTTCCTCTTCTCCTGGGTACTGAAGGAGCTCTAAGGGTTCTGTGAAGGGAAAGGCGGACACCACAGAGCATGCACTGCTCACAGGTATGCAGACCACTCTGCTGATGCCGCGCTGGGGTTCTTGGCTCTAGTCTCTGGGCCACACTCCGTCCTTACAAGGGTCCCTGTACAGTGAGTAGTTGACTCTCATTCACCTCACATCTTCCCCACCTCCTGAAGACTGGGGATCCCCAAGCCAGAAGATACCTCAGACACCAGCATCCGAGTCTACCTTGTCTACTAGTAAGGAGACTAAGGCAGTGACTCTGCAGAACAGCTGTCACTGTGACAGATACAAAATAGTGATCTTAACTGTCTCAGCCATTTGTGGCTTGGCTGATGCATTTTTAGAAATTGTCCCCCACCAACTCTGTACCCTCCTTTCTCACAGGCCACACATTTCTCACGGGGAAGGCGCCTCCTTCAGTCTCTACCCTGGGCACCCTGATTCCTTCGACCTGGGGTCTTGTAATAGCAGCAGCTCTGACAAGGAGGCCAGGGGAAGCCCACTCCAGCTGTGGTATGCAGTGGGTCTCTGTTCACAGGGCAAAGATTCCTTCAGTCAGGTCCTCAAAGTGCTCTGGCAGGCATGTGCACACGCCTGCCCAGGCCACTGCTGACCCGGACAGTGCACCCCCAGTCACGCACACTGAAAGCAGCATGGTGTGCTTGCTGTGGTAACGTGTCATTCTGTATTCACACATGGGGGAGTGGAGTAACAACCTGCATCTAAAAGGACAGGGATTAAAATCACCCCGCGTGTTATAGTGCTCTTTATTAATTTAAACAAGGACACGGGCTGGCATTCCCAAAGACATCAGTACCCAGTTGGTTCAGACAGTTCCCCTATTGGTTGACTAGGTCCTGCTTTCTAGTGATATTCAGACGGTGTCTACAATCAGCTGACCCTGTCCCGAGACACTCCAGACACATCACAGACATGAAGCATGTATGACTGGGCGGCATCACTGGACATCATCATCGTCAAAGAGATCTTCAAAGTCTACGAAAACAAATCAAAATGAAGCATTATTGGGTACAGGACAAGCAAGTGAGGAACTGCTTCAAAAGGAATTTGCTGATAGCTGGAAAGGCAGAGAGAATGGTAAACTGTGTAACCTGGTAAAGGACTCCCCAAGAAACTCAGCTTTAGCCAGCTGGAGGGGGCAGATGGAACTCTGGGGGCGGCACTGCCCCAGTGTATTCTTAATCACAGTCTAGTTTAGAGGTGGGGACGGCACTGCCCCAGTGTATTCTTAATCACAGTCTAGTTTAGAGGGCATTCTTTATAAAGCACGGGGGTGCCGTCGACACATGGACAACCACCTTGCAGCTTGGCAGTCATACTGAGTGTGAGGACAACAGTGCCATGCTTGCACCAGGAGGGTGGAAGTGTGGGGAACAGCGGTCGGACTGAGCCTGAGATGACCCCCTAAGCGAGCCTGCACAAGCCAGGCTCCAGATACACAGCTACAGCCTGCTCCAGTCAGAGTGTATTTTACAGTCAGCATCCAAACATACCACTGGTGCCCATAGCCATGGCCACCACCGTTCTGTTCACACATCTCCCACATTTCCATCTACTGAGCAGGGTCACTTTGAGGATAGGAAAGGAGTCAAGCCTCTCTGCTTGGAAAGCCTCCTGCACTAGACCTTTCTGGGCAAAGGTAGGGTCTATAGTTCAGGCCTGGTCGTGCAGGAGACTGCTCCGCCCTCCCTCTCCTGATGCCTGTGATCCCTGCCTGCTCCACCCTCCCTCTCCTGATGCCTGTGATCCCTGCCTGCTCCACCCTCCCTCTCCTGATGCCTGTGATCCCTGCCTGCTCCACCCTCCCACTCCTGATGCCTGTGATTCCTGCTCTGATGTCATTCCGTGACCCAGAGAAGCCTCCCTATGACAGTTTTCTGAATAAAAAACCACCCAGCTTATCCAGGCTCTCAGCAGCCTGCCTACAGCCTAGTCTAGATCTCTGACTACTTATAAACCACACATAGTAAGGGAAGAGAGAGTGTCAGGTCCACGATAGGACCCACTGCTCACCAGACAACAGCTCCAGAACCCATCTGTTTGGGAAGCCGAAAGGCCTTGGTAGAAGCCCTAGCCAAGTCTCATGGGCCTCTTACAAGGAATGGTTTCCTAAGCCTGGTTTGGTACAGACTGTAGACAGCACCCACTCTTGCTGAGCTCAGGCAGTGAGTAGGAGACAGAGAGCCTGCACGTCCCTCCCAGGCAGAGTGGACAGTGAGCCTGCGCGTCCTTCCCTGTCCAGTGTGGGTCATTAGGAGACAGGTGTCTGTCGCCATGTCACCAGGTGCTCCCTGACGGTACAGGCTAGGCCACTTGCTCCCTCTAGAACCGAATGCACTGAATACAGTACACAGATGCTCTCTCAAGTACCAGGAGCTGACACCAATGAATGGGATTCTGAAGGAGTCCTACTGCAACCCTATGAGCCGTACAGGCCGCACACACCCTGAGCAGCCGGGAGCTCCCCACAGTGCCACAAGGCTGCGCTGGGAAGCAGTCAGTAGCTCTACACCATCTACTCCCGGAACAGAATTTAGAGAAATGACTTTGAAGGTTACAGTGTTATCCTCTCCCCCACGCCCCAGTTCTGACACCAGCTGGGAAGAAGCAACGTCCCCAGGAAGGAAACACCCATCTGACAGATGGCTTCCCCACTCAAGCATCAGCCCCCAAACCCATCTGGGATTGGAACTTGAGGGGGGCTCTAGTAAGTTAGAAATCAATATGGCATGGTTAGTCACAGCTCTTTGGAGAGTCATGCACTGGAGTCTAGCTGGGACAAAAAGGGAGAAAACTGCCACTCCCCTACAGGCAGGGAACTTAGCCTAGATTCCCAATCGCCACTTGAACCCAATGTAAGGGTTAACCAGCAGGAATGAGGCCTTCAGGATCAGAGGGACAGGAGGTTCAAACACAACCTGGAGGAGGTTCACATGCCTGGAGATCTTATTGCCAGCTTCGGCTGTTCGGTTGGTACAGTAATCAAGAGTGCTCTCAGCTATGGGATGGAAGCGTGGCCTTCGCTCGCCCCAGCCTTGCTCAGGGTGAGGGGAGGCAGAGCACAGCTGTTACTCTGCAAAGGCGGCAGTGGCCAGGAGCCCAGGTGCAAATAGGTGTGACCAGGAAAGAAAGAGATGCACACCACCACCATCATCGGGAGACCGAGGACAGAGCCTCGCAGGCCTCTGTCCCTGGGAAATGGGCCAAAATCAATATGTCCATCTGCACTTGCTACTCATACCACTGCTCAATTTCAACCCTGGGTAGTAAGCTGGGGAGAAATTGACTTCCTGTTTTCCTCTCACATAGGGCTGACAGGCAGAGCTAACTGCCAGGGCGACCACTCTATACACCTGGCCCAGTAATGAGAAAGGCACAGGGTCTGGGCCACATTGGTCCATGATCCAAATTACCCAAGGCACGAAGCTGCCCACCGCAGAGGAAATCTCTGATTAAGCCTGGCACCCACGCCTGGCATACTCACCATTAAAAAAGTCTGCATGAACTGCCTTTTCATTGGCTGCCAAGTCCATCAAGAGCCCGGTGCTACCTCCAGCCTAGAGAATGAGAGGCAAGGTCATTCCGTGTTTGTTTCCCAAAAGCAGGTGGTGGCTCCATTACCAAACCCATGCAACCTCCCTGGTACAGAACACTGGGGGACAAGAAGAACGCTCAAGTTGGGAGCCAGAATTTTCCAGACAAAGAAAGTAGTGTGAATGGGAAAGCCAAGCAAATGATTTTAAAGCTCTCTCAAGGTCCTGTGTCCCTTGAGTTTTCCTTGGCATGGCCTTACGTGGTACTCTCCTGCCAGAGTCTTTAACCTCCTAGACAATGCCAGAGGACACAGAAGTATGTCAGCAAGCTGGATCTCTGCTCTAGAGCCCCCCGTCTTTCCGAGACTGCAGCCATTCCCTTTGGGAAGCTGCTTGTCCCAGCACAGCAGTCTGGGGTGCTGCTCTTCATTCTTCCAGGGCAGCCACCATATGGTGGTGCTAAAACCAGACCACACCCAACATGTGAGATATAAACGCTCTCAACGACTTTGTGCCATTTGGTCACCCAGAATGGTGGCAGCAGGGACCTGTGGTTGCAGCTCACAGGACAGCTGGCTCTGGTCTCCTTCTGCCTGGGCCCCATCTCTCGAAAGTTGTGGGTTCAAGTTTCCCTCAAGTTTCAAGTACGTGAGCATTTCCTGTACTCCCTTTAGAATCTTCCCTTTGTCTCTGCCTCCGTCTCCACACCCACCACAGCAGGAAGCCATACAGACTGCTTCCGAAGTCCAGGCTGAGCCCTCCTGCCTCAATCACAACTTCCTTAAGGCTTCGCTCTTCTTGTTCCCATTTCTCTACATCTCCCTATAAACCGAGGCTCCACATCATCCAAAGGAACAACCCCCACAGGAAGTCAGGCTTCCTTACTGGGATGCCCTCAGATCACCTGCTGCAGGACTGAGGGGCAATCGCCTCGTCAGGGCATCACAGAGCCCACACACTCATCCTGCAGGCTTCATTGTGTGGCCCTACTTGTTCCTGCCCCTCTGTGTTCAACTGTGTACTGGCTGGTTTTGTGCGTCAACTTGACACAAGCCAGAGTCATCAGAGAGGAAGGAGCTCAGGGGAGGAAATGCCTCCATGAGATCCAGCTGTGAGAGGTTTTCTCAATTAGCGATCAATGAGGGAGAGCCCAGCCCAGAGTGGGTGGTGCCATCTCTGGGCTGGATGGTTCTGGGTTCTATAAAAAAGCAGGATGAGCAAGCCACAGTGAGCAAGCCAGCAAGCTACACCCCTCCATGGCCTCTGCATCAGCTCCTGCCTCCAGGTTCCCGTCCTGCTTGAGCCCTGCTTGAGTTACTGTCCGGCCTTCCTCCGATGATAATCTGCAAGTGTAGGTCAAATAAATCGTTTCCTCCCCAACTTCCTTTTTGGCTATGGTATTTTGTCATAGCAACAGAAACCCTAAGACAAACTACAAGACATCCCCTTCCTTTAGTGGTCCAGGGAGCATCACTCTTCCAGAGCTCTGCTACTATGGCTCTCGTGATCCTTCACGAGGGGAAGCCCCTCTCTTAAATCTCATCTGAGCCAACCAAAACTCCATGGATATGTCTGAGGGCACCCCCACCCTACCCTTGCTTAGGATTTGCAATCTGCCTCTTCCGGCCACACCTGACATCGCTCAGGTCCGGGGATGCATTCGCACATCTCCCTACTCGCTGAGCTTTGAGGGAGGAACTGGAAGCTGACATACAAAAGCTGGCTGACACTCCTGATCATAACCACCTCACTGGAACACCTATATCAGATAAATATCTGTGACCGTGGTGGAAATCAAAAAAGCACAGGATCGCTCGAGAACTGTGCCTACACGAAATAACTGAGTCCCAGCACAAAGCACATAGTTGCCACACACCATCCCTCACTCTTCTCTCGGGGACTGGGGGCTGGAGGCCTGTCAGTGCGTAAGCCTAGCTCGGGCCTTCTCTTTCTGGAAGATTTATCAGGACCACAATCAACTCTACTTCCTCGCTGCAATTCACGTAACAGTCTCGGGCCCTGCGACTGTCCCTGGCAGCTCCCGCTTCCCCAGCCTCTGGCAATTTCTGAACCCCCAAAGGCCTGGGCTCCCGCGCAGGTTTGCAGGCGTGCTCCCATCCCCCACGCATCGCTCCGCG
Source organism: Hylomyscus alleni (assembly GCA_019843855.1). Classification (NCBI taxonomy): domain Eukaryota; kingdom Metazoa; phylum Chordata; class Mammalia; order Rodentia; family Muridae; genus Hylomyscus; species Hylomyscus alleni. Next base: position 6,376 of record JADRCC010148019.1, read on the forward strand.
CCGCCACCGCCCACCTCATCCAGGTCCACATAGGGCCCCGCGCCCTCGGGGAACATCTCATCCACGGCGGGTTTCATCTCAACACGGCGGCGTTGCGCTCACTTCCGGCCAGCCCCTTCTACTTCCGGCGTTCCTCCGAGCAGGTCTAGACCTCGGAGGACCGCGCCTCGGTGGTACCCGTGGGAGTGGCTGCAGGGCAGCTTTCCCCTAGCTTACTAAGGCAGCAGTTTGCGGGTTAAAGACCAGTGACACCGCACGAGCACGAGCGATCGGCGGAGAAAGGAGACTCACTCTTTCCCAGCAGAGTTGCAGTTCCAACCCATCAGAATGGCTACTGTACAGAAATCGCAGGCAGTAACGGATTGGCTAGAAGATGCGCGTATTGGATCCCCAGGTGCTGTTGGGGGTAACAGGAATCCAAAACTAGTACGTGCACTGTGGCCACTCGCAAGGTCACCTCGGCCAAGAGGAGGAAGCGCAAGCAGACAAGATGGGTTTTAACTACACCGAGGGATAGTGTGGAGTCTTAAAACTAAGAAGGGATCCTTAACCCAAGGGCATGGAGGACCCTTGAGGATGTTGTTAAGTGAAATATAAACAAACGCTGTGTATCGCTCAGAGTTGGCCTCTAGAGCAGTCAAACTCAAAAATGCTGCCGTGTTGGGGATGGCAGTTGTTCAGTGGACACAGTTTTAGATCTGCAGATCGAAGAGTTCTAGAGGTGTGCAGTGGGGTTGGGGGAAGGTGTCACTTACATGACTGGACTGTCCCCTGAGAGGTGGCTAGGGTGATACATTCTAGGGTGCTATATTGTACCACGGTTTGTAAAGAATGGATGAAAGTTAAGAGAGAGGTGTGGATCATTGTAGGAGAGGACCTGAGATGCCCTGACAGTCGAGAATATTCTAGTGAGGCTCCTGGATGCTCCCCTAGGATCCTCTGAGCACCTCCTGGTAAAATCCAGGTTTAGCAAGTATCCCTGTGAGGTCAATGTAACAAGAAGCCTGAAATCCAACAGGTACCTGCCTGCTCTCCATATCTGATAGGTCTCCTCACCCTCCACTCTCCCTGGACGATGTCTCTGATCCTGCCTTCAGCAAAGCATTGGTGTTACCCCTGAGTTATCTCCCATCTACCTCTACCCCGCTCCTTGACTGTCAACCCCTGTTGCTACTGTAATTGAGCTGAGTCTCTTCAGCAGTACAAGGCTTTTGGTCCTGTACCTGTTCTGATGGTTTTGGATGTCTTCCCTTACCCTGCTTTCAAAGTGTTTGGGAACTGTTGGCTGGCTGGCTGGTTGGTTGGGTTGGGTTGGGTTGGGTAGGGTTAGGTTTTTTTTTTGGTTTTGTTTTGCTTTCCTTTAACAACTTTGAGGCATCAGGGGCTTGGGGTGCAGGCTGCTGGAGTGAAAATGGGGGTCAAAGGTAAAGACTGATCCAGGGAAACTGATTCAGCCAAGACATGATGGGAACTGAGCCTGGGCAGTCACTCCTACCCCTTAAGCCTGGTGTACTGTGCCAGATGTGTAAGAAATAACTGGAGAGCCTCAAATGCCAGGTCAGAATTACCCTGAGATACCCACGTGAAGGTCAAACTAAGCAGAGACAGGCTGGCAGCCAAGGGGAGCCTCCTATTAGTTTCTCCTCCTGCTGGTATGTGGGGCATTTGCCAGTGTGTTCTTGGCTTGCATGCCTTATGTGTGTCAGGGAGGCGCGCCACCTGTAACACAGGCTGCCTCTGCATTATGCTACACTCCCTTTATATCCTAACACAACCAGAGGACCATCCCCTCCCCCCAGCAGCCTCAGTCTGGAGTCCTCCCCTCAGATACTAAGTGTGGGCTGTGGCTCTCCCTCGAAGACAGGGGTCTGGTTTCTTGATTCCCGCTGCTCCCAGGAACATGCTGAGTACTGAGCGTGGGTGCGAGGCCCCAACGTGACTGTAGTTCATCTGGCAGCCAAAGGAAGGCTGCCTGCTATCTGGCTTGCCTAACTAGGCACATGGACTTAACAAGTGAAGCTGTACTGGGGTCTTTCTCTCAGCTTCCTTACCTACAATCTGGAGCCACCATAGCTGATCCCCAGGTCATTGGGAGGGTAGAAGGACAAAGTGACACCTAAGGCTGAAAGCCCTTAATGAATAGAAATGATATATATGATATATGTCTTTTGTTGTTGTTGTTTTGTTTTGTTTTTTGTTTTTTGTTTTTTTTTTTTCGAGACAGGGTTTCTCTATATAGCCCTGACTGTCCTACTCACTCTGTAGACCAGGCTGGCCTCGAACTCAGAAATCCGCCTGCCTCTGCCTCCTAAGTACTGGCATTAAAGGCATGCGCCACCCCTGCCTGGCCACAGATGTCTTAATTAAAGGCATGCTCAGGGCTCATCAGAATGAAGCCCCACTAATTCACAGTGCTACAGCACACGTCGGCTCCTTGAAAGAAACCCACAGGGCAATATGCATCTTCAGAAGGAGTTTATTGAACATGAGCCCCACCCTTGCCCACCGCTGTGTCTCTGAACCACCTTCGGCCCTGGGCAGTGTGCAGCCAGGCAGGCAGCAGACTAGACACTGCTCAGTCCTCCTGGTAGGGAACGTGGAAGCCTAGGGTGCTCCCCAGAGGAAAGTGTGCAAAGAAGGTTCTGGCCATGTCCTCGATCTGTGGGTAGGCGCCCTCTGTCTGGAAATATTGTACGTAGTTCCAGAAGTCAGAGGTGGAGAAAGGCCAGTAGGGCATGGCTGGAGGCTGTGTGTTGGGATCTGAAAGACAAGACATGGGCAATCGCCTCAGTGCCTGTCCCATTATCCCTGCGAGAAAAACATCCCCTATACAGCCATGGCAAGTAGATGGTGCTCCCAGTGCCTGCCATAGGGAGGACACCTTCCCAGCCAGGAGTGGAGTCTGAGTCACTCTGAGTGTATCTCTTGCCCATTAGTGTGCCTGGTCTGTTAGAAAGAGAAGAAAAGGGGAGACAGGAGAACAAAGCAGGGCCTTGTCCTTGTCTAGAAGATGATGGGCAAAGAGGCAGCCAGATGATGATGAGTGCAGGCCGCATGCTGATGAGGCTTCAAAGAACACAGCACCCACGTTCTAGAGCATAGGCTAGGCCACCTCTGCGGTACCGAGACTCCTGAAAATTGCCCAGAGTCTGAGCTCAAACTGAGGATGCGACTCTGAGAGCCTATCTCCCTTCTGCCTGGGCGTTCTCACATGGCAGAAGACAGAGCCCAGCCTGATGGTGTCCTCCATCCTTCAGCATGCACAGCTCCCTGCTGGCAACAGGACCTGCACTGCCATACTCCAGGAGAGCCAGGACTCCCACTGTTCTGTCTGCCAGAGCTGAGCAGCCTCTACTCCCTCACCCATCTACATGAGCTGGTACCTTATGTCAGTGAGAGGAAAGACATCGAAAAGCGTACCTGCTTCCTCTGGCATGGGCTTGGCTCCTGCAAAGGGAAAGGAGAGCCATCACCTAGGGCATACCCCCACTAACCACTGCAGACCAGAACAAGGATGCTTTGAAGGAGAGGCATGGAAAGGTAAGAGAGCTACGGCTACGTCCAGTCCCAGAGCGGCCCCTCACCTGCAGGAATCCCCAGCATAATGCCAAGGGCCAGCCACCACAGCACACAGGCCTGCATCCTTACCAAGTGCAGATCAGTATACCCAGGACCACCTGCAGCCGGAGGAAGCCAAGGATGATGAGGCTGCCCACTAGGATGAGCCCATCCTGCCACCCCGAAGTGGACCATCCTTAGGAATGCTAGCATTTTCATAAATGCTTCTGGTTCTGTTTATCTAAGCCATTATTCTGAGGTGAAAGCTTATCAATTTTGACTGTTTAAGAGGTGGATCTCCCGTTCCCACCCCCATCACAAACACCGGGTCCACCCTTTCTGTAGAGAGAGCAGCCCAAACCCTCCCAGAGGGTACCTTGTTGCTGCTGGTCTGTTCAGCACAATCTGCAGCCTTGTGGGGCCACTGCCAATGCTCTGGCTACTCTTTATAGTGGGGCTGGGACAAGGAAGGAAGCGTCGCCCTCCTGAGCCATCAAACTGAATATTTCATCCCCCAGCAGAGGACTGTAGGTCTCTGTTTCCCTGCTGGCAGGAGGGCCTGTGGGAGCAGCTGGGGACATCAGACCACAGATCAAATCTGCCGTCAAAGCTGAGTCCAGCATGGGTCCGTCTAGTACCCCTCCTTCTGCGTCTGATACGGGGGCTGCTGAAGTCTCCCCGCGGTGCCACAGTACCCTGTGATCCCATGGCCTCTTTGATAAGCTGCAGACTCTCCCTCACCCAGGACACCACATTGGTAGAGCAGCCATGGAGAGGAAGTGTGGGGCAAGCTAGACCCTTCCCCTAGACCAGAGCTTTCCTCCAAGTCTCTAATGGGGAAGGCCAGGGGATAGATACCAGTAGACATCAGGGACCCTTAAGTTCAGAACACTGTGATTATCCCTTGATGGAACCTGTGCCTACCTGTCAGAGTAAGTGTTACCTCATGGTCCCACCCCTGAGGTCTCAACACCCCGTTGGATGCAGAGCTTAAGTCCAGGTTGATGATCTCCATTGTGCCCTGTGAGGTCCTAGCATCCTGCTGGATTCAGGGCCTGTGTCCAGGATAAGGGTCTCCATTGTTTCTCAACACCCTAGGACTCTCAAAGATTCTGGTACCCTGTTCTGGAGTTGTGTGGCTCTCAGGTCCCCATCCTTCCTCAGGTAACATCCTAAATCTAACCAGAGATCCAGAGAGGCTTTCATTTCCAGACCCCTAACTCCTGTGCTACAAGAGGTGTGGCTGCTTTTAGGGCAGCTGTGTCAGGGTCCCTGAACTACCTCAAGGTTCATGAGGATATACAGCCCTGATTTACAGCACAGTTGTGATCACAGTCTTGATTTATGGCACAGACACAGAGAACCTGGCAAAGAGAAAGGCTCTAGTCAGAACCCAAAGGAGCAGACACCCTGAGCCTGAGCATCTGGCCCTGGAGGGCCACCAGGGTGAGGCAATCAACTGTCCACCCTGAGGAGCCCCTATCTGAAGGTTATCATGGAAGGACACCTGTGGGAAAAACACAGTGTAAAAGAAAACATGCAAACTGGTTTGAAACTGCTTTCCAAATGTAATACTTTGCTAATTAGCAGTCATGGGTCTGGGAGAGGAAACTATGGGTGTTCATTTGCTTTCTCCGCCCTTTATGGGTGTGTGTTTTCCTTGATTTATTACGTTTATGTAAGAAAGCTTTAAATAAAACAGCCCCACCATCAGCAGCTCTCTGTTACTTACCCTGGCTTATAGCAGTCAGTCATCTCCCAGCTCCTCCATACCTTCTGGGACACATGTTCTTTCCTCCATCAATCACGTCTCCACCCCTACACACTTTCTCTCTGCCTGAGTCCTTCCAACTTATCTCACTGGCCTGGACAGAGACACCCTCCTGCCCCCGTCCAACGAGAACACGTGTCCTTTGCACCTCACCCATCCATCTCTCCCTGTCTCTCTGTTCTCCTGCAGATCACTCTACCTTCAAGAGGGACCATTAAAATGGCTGAACCAAGTAGAAGTCCTTGCTGCTAAAACGAGTTCAATCCCCACATCCCACATGCTGGTAGGAGAGAACCCACTCCCACAAGTTGTTCTCTGACCTACACATACACACCCGGAACACACTGCAAACACATATACAATAAGTAAATGTCGTTTTCAAAAATGTTAAATGCCTTCCCGGGCTCTTGCATACCCATATCTAGTGGGAAGCCCCAAACAGCAGATTCCATCCTTTAATAATAGCTAGGGTTCCTTCTAAAATTCAACGCTGAGGGCAGGGAAGGGTTCGCATTCTCAAACGCTCCCAAAGGTTGGACCTAGGACAACACCATATAGGATGGGCAAACTTGAAACCTGCCCAGTGACTGCTCAGAAGCCTGCATGATATCCAGTGCGTGGGACAGTCCCTGCTCCCCCGCCCCATACAAGACCTCGGAGGAAACATCCAAGGTCTTAAAGGTCTGTCTGCTTGGATTCGGGAGATGCTTAGATGTATAAGGCCGCTCTTGCTGGACAGAGGCCCCTTGTTAGGTCCCGTGGCAGTCAGCTTGAAAAGGTGCCAGTGGTTGCAAGGAACACCAGGGTTGGGAATGAGTCAGAGGTATCTGGTGCCCCCTGCTGTCCATCCTGGGACACTACGTCTGACTATGGATTACTCCCTGAGCCTCGCAGATGCCCCAGGCCTGTACTCCGAAGTACCAACCCAACCCAACTCTACTCTCCTAGGAGGCAGAGCCCAGAGTAGCTGGCCATCATCCTTGAGCTGTCCCAACATGAGCACAGACACGTGCTCATGATTTAAAGTCTCAAGGCCACAGTTCGTCGTGTCCGTGTGTCTCCTGCCTTCTTCTCTCCCATCGAATGCTCAGCCTGTGTTTTGCCCTGTTCACACAGCCTGAGTCCCCCCAAAGCCTTCGGAGTGGCTTCTAACTGATCCTAGGGTCACTTCCTGCCTCCTGGACCGTGGCCAGCGTAAGTACCGGGGTGCAGGAGGGGATGTCATCTCCCAGACTGACATCTGCCCTGAGTCCTCCATTCCAGAAGGTAGCATCGCCCTCCTGCTGGTTCCCTGTTATTGGGCACCTGCGGAGTACCTGGGCGTCCTAGGAACTGAGCAGTGCCTCACTGACAGGGTTGGAGAGTCTTCTAGTTGCATTCTCTAGCTGCATTCGTACCCCAGGAGGGTGGTGTCACATGACTACACAGTGCGGGAATTCAGAGGCTCTAAAAGCCAGCCACGCTGCCCCTTGTCCCGCTAAACATGGTCTGATAGACACGTTTTCCTCAGGAATTGCCGTCCCTGCTCCTACAAAGGGAGGGGCAGCCTCCTAATGTCACCCAAGTTTGTTCTCAAACCCACACATCCCTATCAGACTTACTATGTTAATGAAAGAACTTAATTAAACACGATACCTTGGACATGAAAAGGGAGAATTCTGGGAGAGTGTTGAGCCGACTTGGAAAAGCCTGCCAAGGTGGAAGTCCCTCTACGCCATCACAGTTGATGTGGGTGTGGCAGCTTTAACAGTCAGGAAATCTAGAAGGACCTGAGGTGAGACAGCAGGTCCCAGGCTGCTTGGAGTGGCATGTTTCTGAGATGGCCTCCAGGGGGCGCCATGCTCACAGGATCCTGTGCAGCTGGTCCACAGGACAGGGTTTGTGTCCTCAAATGATCAAAGCTTCCTTCCATGTCATAAGACTGACCGCATACAGATCTGAAGCTGACATGTGTAAGCATGTGATCACCTTCTTTTAGAATACCTCGTCCCTTCCCTGAACTGAGTGAGCATAGACAGTCTGAAAAAGTCTCAGGTCAACCCCAGAGAGTACCCCTTCAGAAACCACCGGGACTTGACCTGGGGTGGGATGAGATGGGGTTGGTGGATCCTGGGGACTCCAGCGTGGTTGGAAGAAATACAGGATGCATGGTTACATTTGAATTTCAAGGCACCAGGGAATCCTTTTCTAGTGCACGTTTCATGTCTCAAACATCTCCAGGGATCTGCTTTTGCCCCCCACCAATATTCCCTTTAGGGGAACCACTCATCTTCCCAACACCCTATGCACACACAGGTGCGTACACACGTATAGTGTGCACAGGCTAGCAGGCACCTATTGCTGCCATCCCATAGAGTAGGTGGGCTGCTTTGGAGGTTGAATCTGGGATCAGAGGGCAGGAGGAAGGTAGGTGTGGAGCTTCCTGAGGCCACAGTCTGGAATCAACACTGGACCCCTGACACACACACACTCCCCCAGAGAGCATCTGGGATCCTGACGGCCGAAGGATCCAGATACCAGCCCAGGCAGAACTGAAGGATCTGGATGGAGCCAAGGATGCAGGTGCTGCTGTAGACCCTGCCCTGGTCGCAGGAAGCTCCACTGGTGGCTTCCCAGGGACACAAAGGGTTAACTGAACCTCCCAGCCAGGCACCACGCTGGGAAGTTGCTTGGCTAACAGCTTCATCCCTGAGAGGTGGATACAGTTCCCAGAGAGGAATATTTACCTTATGGTCATTTGTGACCCCCAACAGAGGGATGGGTCTCACATAGCCCATGTTTTTTTTTTTTTTTTTTTTTCTCACAGGATTCTTTATTGTCTGCATTTCTCTGCATCATGGGAAAAGATTTTCAGGAACCCAGGAAGGGCTGGTGTTGACCCTGGGCTGTGAAGGATGTCATCTGAGCTTTTCCCACAGGGCTTCACCGAGTCGGACGTGCTGACACAAGCCTAAGGATCTATCTTGGATTCCAGTCAGGGGACAGGGTATCAGAGACACAGATCAGCAGCAGCAAGAGTGACATCAACCCAGTGCCATGCAGGCCCATTTACTTAGAAGAAGCCCTTGGACAGACAGGGCCCGCTCACCTCAGACTACTGCCGAGTATTGATATGCTTGCCATAACCCAGCCTTTCCCCCCAGCTCCTTTGATCTGCAGGTGACTTGCCTGTCATGTTCCTAATACCATAGGGAAGGTTAAACGTTATCTAGGACTTGGCCAAGAACGTCTCTAGGGCTTGGTACTGTAGGCTGCAGGAGTCTCAGAACCAGCCAGGCCCTGTGGCGTGGGCTGGAGGGGTGCAGGGAAGGACCTGCTAGCTCAGATTCCAGCCTAGGAGGGGCATAAATGGATTCATCCTGTTTCTGGGAGAATGTTATCCTGTCAGCAGAGGTGGCGTGAACGGATGGGTCATCACCCAGTTGGAGTGCCGAGCACCAGTTTCTGGCCTGCAATTCCCTGCCTTTCTCACATGCATGCCTGGCTGGTTCTGTGTCAACTTGACACAAGCTAGGATCATCAGAGAGAAAGGAGCCTCAGTTGAGGAAACGTCTCCATAACATCCAGCCGTAGAGCATTTTATTTTTTAAATAGTGGCTAATAGAGGAAGGCCCAGTCCATTGTGGGTGGGGTTATTCCCGGGTTTGTGGTGCTAGGTTCTATGAGGAATGCAGGCTGAGCAAACTAGTAAGCAGCGAGCCTCCATGGCCTCTCAGTCAGCTTCTGCCTCCAGGTTCCTGTCCTGACTTCTCCCAGGGAAGGACTACAATCTGGAAGTGTAAGTCAAATGAACCCTTTCCTCCCCAACTTGCTTTTGGTCATGAGTTTGTTGCAGCAAGAGAAACCCTGACTAAGACACCTAGTTACCTCTCCAAAGTCGCAGTATGGACCCTTCCTAGTGCTGAGTGCTCCTGGCTCAGGACCTCAGCGTCTAACCAAAGCCACACCTAGCCAGGCCTGCTCTCAGGTGGGTTTTGCTTTGTGGCTGCCTTCAGAAAGGACACTTGATCGAAGGATATTTCCCTTTCTTTGTCTCGCTTGGAGGTAGGGCTGCCAGGCCCAGGATGTGATCATCTGGAGGAGGGACCCAAATGCATCTGGCAACAGAACAAGGTGGGTAGCCAGCACCACCAGACTGCAGACTCAGCCCTTTGTAGTCCCTACCTGGGTCTGCAATACCTGCCTGAAGAACTGGCAATCAGGTAGAAACAGACAGGCCATGGTGTGCTTTGGGCCAAGCAGGGTTTCCTCTCCTTAGGTGATATGACCCTAGGCTAAAGGCCAATGGTGTCCACATGATGGGACAAATATGCAGAGGTCACCTTAGCCACATCTTCCTGTGATTGAGATGGGGCCTACCCGGCAGCCGTGTTTTCGTCCTGAGGCTCTGTGCAGGGCCAGGTTCCAGAGCCACTGTGCTGAGCCTCCTAACTGCAGGAGGAGCCCTGGGCTGGGCCATTTTTCTGTGGCTTGAAATAGATCCATTGTTTGTCCTATTCAGTACCACATGAAAGCCGGGATTTATGGGAACCGGGGCTCAGTGCGTTTCTCAGCCTGGCGGTGGCATCTGCACAGCGTGGTCAGTCCTGTTGCCCTTGGGGGCCCCTAGGCTCAGCCTCTGCAGGTCTAGGCTGGAGTTGGCAGCAGCAGCTCCGAACTTCCTGCTGACCACCCACTGTGTTCCTCTCTGGCTTTTTGGCTCTTTTCTCCTGATGCTGGTAGAAACAGAGAGATGAAAGAGCAGGTCTCCCCGTCTTGCTTTGGCTGACTGTCCTAGATTTTTAACCCGTCGATTCATCCAAGAAGCAGGTATTATGAGCCCACAGCACGGGGCATCGGGAGGCTCATTCTGGGCAGAGCCCTGCTAAGCCAAGACCCATGTCTGAGAATTAAAGGGCTGGATGTGCTTTGAAGCATGTGCTAAATCTGTCTCTGTGGAGGGCCGGGAGGCTCCTGTCCAGCCCACAGCCTTGAAAGCAGAATGCTTCCCATTCTGCTCCCAGGGAGACATCAGCGTCCGCTGCGGGCCCCAGAAGCAGGCTGCGGGGTATGTGCACACTGCAAATGGAGAAAGGTGTATAAAGTGAAAAGGAGAAATGAATCCCATTGCCTTCCATGTTCCCTGTTGGGATGAACACTCTATGGTATTGACTTCGCTGGACTTCTCCATCCCATCCTCTGGGCTATGTGCTCGGAACATAACCAGGTTTTTCTCAGGATGGCGTTTCTCACTGCCTGATCCATGTCGAATGGTCAATAGACCTTTAGACTCACCCACTCTCCCTGCTGGCGATAGCACCTCACTGCGGTGTTCCAGGAGCTCACGGATCGCCTACGTGGACAGGTCCTGTGTGGATGGATTACCTTGTACACTGCCGTGTGTTGCTCTCCCTGGTCTCTAGCAACCTGGATGCCATAGGCTCCCTTAATGATAAACCTAGAGATCTCAGATACTGTTCACACCATTGGGGGGCACACTGAGGTTAGGAACACTACCCCACCACATGCACAGCACACTTCCTTAGCTGCCCCGAATGTTTCTACCGTCTCTCTTGGGTTCTTGGTTTTTCCTTCGTGTGGTCGATTTCCTGAAATGGGATGACTAGGAACAGGAGTCTCACCCTGACCTCTTGAGACATAAGCCTCTGTGGGAACCCACCTGATGCTCTAAGAAGTCATGAGGTGTGCTATGGTTTTGTAAAGTTCTCAAAGCAAACCCCCAAAAAGTCCACACCTTGGTGTTTAAGGGGAACCAGTTAAGCCTATTATTGAATCACCACCCTGCCCCCATTTGGCCCATTAAATGCTGGCATGGACATCTGGGGTATGAGGAGCCTCTAATGTGGATTTGGGGACCTCATTTATAGATTTGTTTCCTTCCCTGGCTCAGGGAGAGCTGGCTTGGAATGGGAGTGAGCTGTCTTCAGTCCTGGGTGAGCCCTATGCTGTGACATATGGAACAAGGCCTGAAGTTACTTCTCTCTGCAAAGACAAGAGGTGGCTCACAATTTCATAAGGACTTGCGTAGGCAGGGGCAGGGCTAGGCACAGGGCATGAGAACTCTGGAAAATTGCCGAAAACCGATATAGTGTTCTTTCATATGTCCACAAGGGAATGCTATGTCTGCATGGCACAGGCCAAGTCATGACTAGAAGCCTGTCACTGTATAAATTACGGGAAAGGTGGGACGTGGAAATGTAGCATCCTTGTTTGGAGACAGCCTCATAACAAGGGAAGTGTTCCTCCAAAGGTGAAGGCTGTCCGTGAAAGTTGATGTTGGTGTCTCCCTACTAGAGAGTCACACCTCTGACTCACTGGTACATCTTGTCCTGGCATCCCAAGACTCCAGGATAGATGAAGTCATAAAGAACCTTGAGATCCCTTGAGTCTTCTAAGAGAGCGCAGTTCAAGGAGACATTGGCTGTTAATAATAAAATATAAATAGTATGCAAACTAGGGATCCTCACCCTGAGTGAGATGCTGCCAGTTTCTGCCCCCCTTGCCATGGAGGGGTCTGGTATGGATGCCTTTGGCCATCTTCTGAGTCTGTCCTCAGATATGACCCAATATGGCAGGTCCTAGGATAACCTGGTTCTCTTATGTCCCCCTGTGGGACAGGGGCAACCTCAGGTCTAGATGGCACTTCAGGGTCTATGGGAGTCTCTGGGACGATGCTCCTATCCTGCTTTAATTCCCAGGCTACCCTAGGTTGGCTCTTGGCTCAGATCCTGCCTGAGGTCTTAGACAACTTTAAGGCAGTTTTAATTTCTCAGAGTTTAAGTGAACAGTGGTCTCTTCCCAGTCTGGGAGAGAGAGGTAGGGCTGGCAGGGCAAGAAGGAGGCCTCTAGACAGCCATAGCATCTGGTCACAGTCCAGGTGTCCTCCAGGGAGCTGGCTGAGGCAGAGGGATGACACCATGGCTGCCACCAGGCCAGCATGGTCAGGTGGAAGTCAAGTCTATACCTGGCTCTCCTTCTGAAGGCCTAGATCAGAGTCACCTTCAGTTCAATGACCCTACTCTCCTTCCCACTGTGAGGAATTCTGGGATACCTGTATTCAGCAGATGTGTTCTGTGTGTGTTAACAGACTTACCAAAGTGTATGTGTGGTCTCACTGTTGGCAAATTGAGGCCGTTTTAGAACAGAGTTCACCACTGTTAAGCCCTGTGGCAGCAGAACCTTCTCTCGTGCCGTGGAGATTCTGAATGGTCATGAGAAGCTGCTCCTCTGAAGGCCTCCCATTTGCACTCAAGGGGACCAGCGTGCCTGGCACATTCCACTCAGGCCAGCAGGGAGACTGACCCGCACTTGATGAGCCTATGAGGTGGCCCTGAAGTCGTGGGGAGAAGTCACCAAGAGCCAGGAGGACACTGAGTTCAGGATCAAATGAGCGTTTGCACAATGGTTGTGGGTATGGTCCTCACGAACCTGGCACAGCACACGCTCGGAGGACTGGGTTTGCTGTGGCTTTAGGAACCACTGGGGTATCGTGCTAAAGTCAGCATCGCTGAGTGTAGGACACAGGAGTCCCCAGCTCCCCACCACCATCCTGGCTCACAGACTGGGATCTCAGAACATCCTCCTGACACACACTAACTAGTCCCATGCTAGGCTTCACATTTGAGACCCAAAGCTTAGGGTTCAGGGCTTGCACCCCCAGTCTACTTGGCTTGTCTCCACATATGCTTCCTGCTGGCTTTGATCTTGCGGCTCTTTCAGAGCCCTTCTGGCTAGCAGTGTCCAGGAAGAAAAGCCACAGGAATGTGGCAGAGCAGCAAGACTTGGCCAAGCCAGCACAGGCCATTCCTTCCTTGTCGTTAGCCAGGAAAAGCTGGGCTTCCAGAATAACAGTGGAACACTGCAAGACATCTCTGCCGTAGGGAAGCAGCTTGACCCGAAATGGCCTTGCCTGGGAGTGTGCATAAGCACACATACATGTAGACACACATACACAGACACACATATATGCAGTACATGTCCACATACATGCATACACACACACATATATATTTACCCATCATAGAAGTGCATGTTCCTTGACCTGTATGACTCTTTGAAGAGAGCTGGGCATTTCCCCGCCCTATTGATCTGCCCATTGTGATCCTGTGTTGTCCACCCATCACTCATGATGTACACAGATCTGTTTTTAGGGGAAGAAACAAGACAACAGCTTTGCTTTTCTGTGCAGTGAAATCCAGGCACTGTCCAGCAACAATCTCCTGCACGAGCAAACTCTACCCAGAATGAGTTTCTGTTTCACAGGGCCAGCCCCCGGTACACAGAGCAACCCCCACAGAAGCCAGGCTCCCTCAGGTTGATGGCCGTGCAACAAAGCCAGGGCAGGCTAGCTGGAGTGGACATTTTCCACACAGGTATTGGCTATGATGTCGGGTCGTGGGATCTGAATCATATGTCAGGGGTGGGGAATGTCACAGAACCAGGGGAGAGGTCCCAGGTGTTGGGGACCAGGTTCAATGTCATTTTTAAGGCTTGTGTGAGACACTCTGCTTCAGGTTTTGATCCCCGGGGACTTGACACCATACTTGAGGCAGCTCAAAAGAGTGAGCATGCGGAGGCTTTATATGCAGCCCTGCCTTGGGTACGCTAGCCTGGGCTCCACAGCTGAGCTGAATGGCCATCCAGAGAAAGCCTCTGCTGATTGGTGCTGCAGCCCATGCTGGGCCTGCCCAGCCTGGGAAGAGAGACTAAGGTTATCCAAGTTCTCCCCTGGTGGAGGCATGGAGAACCAGACCGTGCTCTGAGCCCCAGCTCTGGCTGGGGAGATGCTGCTGTCAGAGACTAGCGTGATACAGGAGAGATTGGATGGAGGCCCAACATGGGGAAGAAACTAAGATGCTGGGTGCAGGTATGTGGGGCAGTGTGGGGCAGTGGTCTGCTCAGGTAACTTAAGCTCAGTTGAGTGTTTGGCTTTGAGCCCTGGATCCCCTGTGGGCAATTTCTGCTTGCAGAGGGCTGAAGGAGCTTGGCCATCACTCCTGAGTCTTTGGTTCCTGTTTCAGTCACAACCCTCACAGCTGCCCCTGCAGGAGATGTGTGCTCTATCAGGCAGACGATGCCCCAAGCTCCCAGAATTCTAGCTGGACCCTACACCCAGTCATCTGACCACAAGCCAGACATGTCACGCCCCATACAATATAAGGGGCGGTTTGCCCCCTCCTCTCTCTCTCTCACTCTTTGTCTCCTCTCTGCTCTCCCTCTCTTGCTCTCTCTCTCTCCTTCCTGCTCTTTGTTCTCTTCTCTTGCTTTCTTCCTTTCCTTTCTCTCTCTCTGTCCTTCTCTTCTCTCTCTCCTTTCCTTCCTTTCCTTCTCTCTACTTGACTGGCCTATTTTCTCCTTTCTACAATAAAATATCTCATTTTACATTGTCTCCTTTTTAACTAATGTGCCGTGCAGCCACAGGTCAACTCCGGAGAGAGAGAGAACCATCGGCCTCAGCAGCAGGCCCCGCCCTTGGTACAACACATCTTTCCTAGGAGGAGGTAGAGGCTGAGTCATCTGCTGCAGAGACCATTGGGGAGTTGAGTGGGTTTAGGCAGACAGGCACCAAGTCCAGGAAAGAAGTAGTATGTATTGTGCCATGGGTAGTCACACAGGGAGAAGAGGGGACAGAGAATGGACTGGCCTGTGGTGTGCCTCTGAACAAAATGGCAGGAAGACCCTGGACAGGGAGCAAATATTGAGAAGGTTGGGGTCTTCTCTACAGGACAGCCTTCTAGAAGTCTGGTATCTGATGCCCATGGTTTTTCTTGGCACCATCTCTAGGTTCTCAGCAACCTTCGTCAGGTAGAAACCCCGTGCTCATGGTTACGCCCTTACTCTGGCTCCTGCCGACAAGGTGGGGACCATTTTTTGGGTGGGGACCATTTTTTGGGTCACCTCTCTCCCTTCCCATTAACTCTAATTGGGCCACCTCCAACGCACAGAGCAAACAGAGTGGGCTCCCAGGTGGAGACCTCAGAGGGTTCCAGCTCACCGCTCATTTGGCCATCAGCAAGGTGTCTTTTAAAATATTGATTTTTGGCCAATTTGTCTAGACTTGACGGTCAGTGTGGTGACTGATGGGCTCCTTCCACATGACATATGAGGCTCGCCTTTTCCTGAGAGGCCGGCAGCAGTGAGAAATGAGTAGTACTGTGGCATCCATACAAATAGGGCTCCCTTGCCCTGGATGCCACAGGAGTCCTCGTGCACAGCGCGCCCCAGGCTGAGGGTGGCAAGGGACGGGGATGTAAGGGATGAAGCCACGGGGTCTGTTAAAACCGTGCAGGGTGGAAGCGAAGGCTGGAAGGAAGCTGAAGAGGGAAAAGTGGTAAAGAGAACTCCCTCAAGGTTCCAGAACTCCAGAACTACCGCAGGGCCACCAGAACTAGAGACGTTGGCTGGAACCTTCTAGACGTAGCTCGGGAAGGGATGGTGGAAGAAAGATCCCAGGCTCCTGAGCTGAGTCTGCTTCTTTGTAATCCTTGATGGAAACCTTAGCAGACTCAAAACGATACCCATGGAAATGAGGTATGGGGTTGCGAGCTTCACGGGTTGTCCGGGCCGAGAACTTGCCTGAACCTAGGTGTCCTGGACAGGAAGCAAATGATCCGAATCGGTTATGCATGAGGTAGGAAGCTGGTGCCTCCTCACTGTGGGATAAATTATGTCCGCGCAAAGAGTTTGGAGTTCTAGGCCCTCCCATTGACATTTCCTGTCCAGATTCTCTCTGTTCCCTGACCTGCCCAAAGTGAGCCATCTCTGCTGCCCCAGCCTCGAGTCACTCCTCCATCCACGACCCGACTATACCCTCAAGTCATGGGCTCAAATAAAACCTTCTCGCAAGTTGCTTCTTGTCAGGTCACAGTGACAGGGACAGTAAATGACTCGAGGACATTTGCAAACTTCACGACTCTCCAAGCTTCAGAGGGGAGCAATCTGTAAATCTCTGGGCCCTGACCCAGCGACTCCCTACAGTGAGGTCACTTCGGAGACTCTCGTGCGGCTCTGAGAGATGAGGCCTGCAGGAACTGTCCTGTCCAGCCTTTGACCCTTGCACTCAGAACCTCTCCTGCAGGCTGCCCAGAAGGGTAAACAGGGCAGCCACCTGCTGGGCAAGGGGGGAAGTGGGATCAGCAGCATAGTGTGGCGTCAGCCCGTAGCATGTGCACGGAGGCAGGCTTTTCTAGCCACAGATAAATGTCCAGAAAGGATCCTATGGACATCAAGTTTAGAGGAAGTCTTCTGGTCTCCAGTCCCAACATGTCCAGGACAGGCCTCTCTCCACAAGTCTCAGCTGCCTGGCTGCCCACTCCCCACTCCACCATTTAAGGACTTTCTACCAGGGCTCCTGAGTCTGCTAGGCTCTATGGATGGCTCTGGAGAAGAAGTGGGTTAATGGCAGCAGCCCCCTCTCTCCCAAGCTGCCACCAGCCTTTGACAAATGCAGTCACGGTGAAATTGCTCTTGTGGCCTGGGGCCAGCAGTGGGAGAAGAGCCATAAATCCCAGGTGGAGACCACTGTAGGAGGATGAGGACAGCTCTCTACTAATGGCACACTCAATCCTATGGCACGTGTCACTCCAGCCCCCTCCCCTCCCCACCCCCCGTGATTGACGGGCTTGGGGTTGAAAGATCAGAGTCAAGCACAGTCGGTGGTGATTAATAAAGGGCCCACCCAGGGCCTTGAGGAGCTTGCTCCTCAAGCTACTTCACTGGCAAGGATGCCCACCAGAGGTTATAGCACCCAAGGGCCAGTGGTGACCTCCTGAGACTTGAAGTTGTTCCCATGAATTTCTGTCCACAGGGACCCAAGCATAGCCACATTGGCCTAGGAAGAGCCTGCAGAGCCAGCTGTCCCCAAAGCCAGCTCTCTCCAGGCACGTGACCGGGTAGAGGTTCTTGGTAGCAAAACTGGTTCAACGTCAGAGTGGTGTGTGCCCTCATACCAAGTCAGGGCTGAAGGTCCATCTGTCGCCTGGGGCAATGAGGTGACAGTCTGTCACTTCCAAGCACCTAGAACATTCTGAGCCTGAGAGCCACATTTTTAATTTTTTTCAGGGTCATGGTTATCCCATGCACGGCACTGAGATGGAGCACTCTGGTCCCCAGGCTTCCCCACACGCACACATACTCGAGGTGAAACCGAGTTTTGCATATACACCTCAGAGTGCCCCAGTACCCACATGCAGTAGGTGCCAGCCCTGCCTGAGGAAGGAGAAACTACACCTCTTCGAATGAGGGAATGCCAGACCTCACGTGGACCAAAGCAGGTCAAACGCAGCAGGAGAGAGAGATGGACAATAGACTCAAATGTCCCACAGGAGCTCTGAGAGTGGGGTGTGAGAGAGACCTGGGGAACAGGTCAGAAGAAGTAGCCTTGGGTTAGCCCCACCCCAGACATCCGCCACGGGCCCCATCCTGGCTGTGAATCCAGAGCACAGCACCAGAGCTGCTCCTGTTCTCAGAAGTAGATACACGCCATGTCAGGAGTAGCCCCTTGGGGCATGTAAACCACAGGGATTCCCAACCAACAGGCCTGGTCCACCCTTAGGTAGATTCCAGGATGAGTTCTTAGGTATAGCTCAGGCTATTAGATCTCAGGTGGACATGGGACCCAGGGCCTCTGGCACAGTGGGGGCGTCCCAGAAGCTATGCTTGATGTGATGAGCCGCAGGTCGTGGTTTACCTTGGGTGTCTTACCTCCCCTCTTGGAGCCTGACCTATTAAGCATGACGCTATTCTGCGGGGCCAATATGGGTGTTGTGAGGCACGTGGAGCCCTGGGACTTGGTAAACAGTAAGTGGGCACCTTCTTGATGTCAGCCAATATGAGGCAACAGCGTCCAAGGAAAATTAGGGCTCTCTTCTGGGTTCTGGCATCACAAGAGACAGGAGCAGAAAAGAGGGCCCCCCAAGCACACAGCAGAGTCTCTTGGGATTGCAAAGTCGTTCTTCCTCTCATCCACCTCCTGGGGTCTTAGTTCAGGGTAAGCCACCAAAATAGATAAACACGGGGTAAACATAGTAGAAATTCATTTCTCACAGTGCTGGATCCAACAAGTACAAGACCCAGGAAAAGTGAGGACCTGCTTCCTGGTTCACAGCCAGAGCCTCCTTACTGACCCTAGACCGAGTCCTCAGCTTGGCTCATCCCTCACTGCATCCTCACCTTGCTTCACGGGTAGCACCTCCTCCCCACTTTCTCATGTGGTGGGAGGGGCAAGGCAGAGGTTTGGAGTCAACTGTGTAAGGGCCTAGTGCCATCCCAAGGGCTCCCTCTCACATCCTAATTACCCTGCAGAGTCCCCATCTCCTGTGCCTTGGGATAAGAACCTAATCAGAATAGAAGACACAGCTATTCATGGATCCATAGGCTATTTCTAGCCTCTCTCTGCATTTCTTCGCCCCATGAGGCATAAAGCCTGGGAACAGGGTGGGCCCATCTATTCCAGAGAGGAGCCAGCTTTCAACCCTTTGCTGGTGTGTTCTATGTTCCACGGCAGGATGCAGGAGGTCCTGGGGACCTAGAAAGAGGAAGTACCCATGCTCAATATGCTCAATCCTACCTCTGCCCCGGGGCTGGAGAGATGGCTCAGCGGGTAAGAGCACCGACTGCTCTTCCGAAGGTCCTGAGTTCAAATCCCAGCAACCACATGGTGGCTCACAACCATTCATAATGAGATCTGGTGCCCTCTTCTGGGGTGTCTGAAGACAGCTACAATGTACTTACATAATTAATTAATTAAAAAAAAAAGTAAATCTTGGCCGGGTGGTGGTGGTGCACGCCTTTAATCCCAGCACTTAGGAGGCCCCATTAGTGAGACCTGTCCCTGTGCAGGGCTGCTCCTAACACAGTTGTAGTAAGGACACAGACACAGGAACAAGGCAGAGACTCCAACAATATGGATCTCCCTATTGGTCTGTGAAAGGTATGTCTACCTCTGTTCTCGTGGACAGACCTGCAGGTTTAGCCCAGCCTGGTTACTAAGACTCGCTCTTCACTTTCAAAGGTGTATTGGTCAGTTGGGTGGCAAGTTTCACAGTATCTCTGATGCCTGGGAATGCAGAACTTGGATGTGAAGGCCAGGTAAGGAGCCAGAATTCAACTGAGCCATCTCTCCCCTTGAAGCCCTTGGACAGCATGAGAGCCAAGCTTCCCTCAAGCTGGTGTCTAAGTTCTGAATAGGGATACTCTACCCACACAAGCAACCTCAGGACAAATGGCTTGAAGGACAGTCTCTGGGGTGAGCGTGTTACCAGGGGCCAAGTATCTTCCTTCTGCTCTGAGCTGAACTGCAGGGGGATTACAGAGATTTTCCGAAAATGCCAAATGTTTGATTTTTTTTCAGTCATAAGTGGAACGTGGTTAGAATGTGATTTCAAGACTGTTTATTAAGTTGAGACGCATTTCACCATTTTATTATGTCAACAGTATTGAGTCAGCTGAGAATTTGATTTTGAGAGCCAGGGAAGCAGTCGTTTATATAACTAAGTTAATTATATAGTTTTAAAAAGTGTATCTGTGGTTAACACATTTTTCGTTAACTCAGTTTGGGTTCAAGATTGAAGACTCAGTAGGGATCAAACTTTATTTGGGTGACTGGCCTGGACTTGGCTGGTGCCTCCCTGGATCTGGCCACCAAATCCAGCCATGTAAAACCCCATCCTGGTGCTTCATTTAAATTGCAGGAAGCAAATCATGCTGTCTGCCAGTTCTCGTATGAAACAGTGGGTCAGCTCTCATTTAGCTAACAGTGGTTTCTGGATAGCCCTGCCTTGTGCAGGGGACATACAGGCTTCTGGGTCCCAGGCTGTGCTAATGAAGACCCAGGTCGAATCACCAAGAGGGAGCAATCTCTGAATCCATAAAGTTTCTGAGCTATGTAGGTTGTTGACAAGATTGTTCTGTGGCTGTGGACTTTACAGCCAGCAAGTAGGTCTCTGGCTCCAGTGGGTAGAGACCTGAGCCTTACATATCACACAATCATGGGTGACATCTCACCCCCTGTGTCGCACTGAACCTTGCACAAGCACCTCGAAGCAATCTGAGCTTTCCACCACGCACGGTGGGGAGGAATATTCAAAGGTGTATGTGACTCAGCACGTGCCACCCCAGGCTGTCACATGCCGTAAAAGAAGAGGCTTTGGTGGCATTAAAGGGTATATGCAGCCAGAGCAGGTGGGACACATCACACGGAAGGCCAAGGTCTCTGGGGCTAGGGTCTGCAGGGCCAGGGGTCTGCAGGGCAGGTGAGTTGGTGCTAGAGGATTTGGGTATGGAAGCAGATTGAAGAGTTTAAATTTCATTTTAGAAGTAGTGAGAGGTGCTCATAGATTCAAACAGGGCTGTTTGTTTAATTCCAGTGCTGGGGATTGAACCCAGGACCTTGCACATGATTTACACCCCAGCCTTGGGATTTTTGAACACACTATCACTAAGTGCTCCAGACAGGCTTTGAACTCCTGATTACTCTGTCTCAGCCTCCCATACACTAGGACTACAGGCATGCACTAGAACATATGGATTTGTTTGTTTGTTTGTTTGATACATTACTATGTAGATAGGTAACAAAGGTATTTGGGGCCAGTAACTTGACATCCTCTTTTGTTTATAGCACTTCATGGAGGCGGTTCTACCTTCCCCGGCCTCTGTTTATGCCGGTGCGGTTACCTGCTACCACTGCCCTGGTTGGGATCTTGGGAGTTATCAGGTGAAGCAGGGCCCATGGCTTCATGTGACTTCTCTGACTTCTGCAAAGCTCAGGGACATGAACCACCAGACCCAGCAGCCGGATGCTGACCCTCTGGGACAGTGATCAACTGCTGGCCCAAGAGGCTTCCAATGTCACTCACCTCTGATGGATGTGCCCTGGCTGACAAAGTTCTCAGAGTCTCACACAGCGCTCTCTGCTACCTGTCGCTCACTGCTTCCTGGGTCAGCCTCCCTAACAAGAACAGCTTCCATCAACAGATGGGGCAGAAGGAAGGACATCCTCGGATGCCACTGCAATTCACCTTTCCCTCCTGGGCTCCCATGGAAGAGGTTGGGCTTCTCTCCATCCTCAACTCATCTCTGCCATGTCTGAATTAGTTACTTCTGACTGGAACCATGTGACCATGGTTACCAAGGGCAAGTCAGATATACTGAAATATACAGTATATTTCAAACATTCTGAGACTGATGAAGATGCGTGATATATAAGGAGTCCTCTACTTGAAAACATTATGTGCATGGCTGTTTTGCCTATATCTTTGCACCATGCGCATCTCCGGTACTCACCGTAACCAGATGAGGACACTGAATGGTTTGGAACTGGAGTTACAAGAAATTACAAACCACCACTTAGGTGCTTGGAATCAATCTTCTACTGGGTCCTCTAGAGGAGCAGCCAGTGTTCTCACCCAGCGAGCCATTTCTCCAGGCCCTAGTTGTCTGTTTCTTACCTTATTCCTGTGGTTGCTTCCTTGAGGTGTTTGGAAGGTCTAGAATAATTACACTTGTTTTCTTCCTTCATTTAGCTCCCAGAGATTTTTCTCTTTACAGGGGGAAAGACTGGTGACTTGGTGACTGTAAATGTTAACAAACGCCTCATTTGAGACATTTAAACTTTATGGGAGTGTGTAATAAAAAATGGAAGTCCTCTTCAACCCCCTCCTTGCCTGGAAAACCACACGAACCTTGCCAAGATATTCTTTTGTGCATGTATAATTTATTTTATGTAAATGAACCCCTGCTTCTATATTTGTAGCTTTAAGCAGTGCTTTAAGAGTCTATCTGGGGTCTACAAGATGGCTCAGTGGGTAAAGGTGTTTGCCACCAAGCCAAAGACCTGAGTTCAATCCCAGGGACCCACATGGTGCGAGGAGAGAACTGACTCCCGCCAGTTGCCCTCTGACCTCCGCAAGTGCCTCAAGGAATTCAGATATGCAGGTGCTCACACGCAAAATAAATGTGAAAAATATTTAAGATCCTATTTGGGCATTCCTTGGGAGTTTAAATAAAACTTAGGGAAAGAGTTGCTGGAGAGATGGCTCAACAGTTAAGACCTTGACTGCTCTTGCAGAGGACTTGAGTTCAGTTCCCGGCACTCACATCAGGTGGTACACATGGTCTGTAATGCCAGCCCCAGGGAATCTGATGCCTCTGAACTTCATGGGTACCTGCAGCCATGTGCACCTTCCCACAGATATACACAGAATTAAACTAAAATAACTCTTTTTAAACATTAGAGAACTCGGGGCTGTGCATAGCTGTGAACAAAACTGGCTACTGTGTGTGAGGCCCTGGGTTCATTACCCAGCACCCGTAGAAAGAAGCAGGGAATAGATTTTTTTTAACCTGAGTGTGGAAAAGTGTTTTGCTCAACTTTATTTGTTCCTTACTAATGCTTGGAGTTTGAAAGCTAAGTCATAGAAACTCCCTGATTTATTAAAATTTCCTACTGTAAAAAGGTCAATAGCATCTAAGATGAGGATAGACCCACCCTGTCCACGCTTCCTGTCCCTGCTTCTGATCTGTTATCTTCAGGAGACTACTCGTGGGTAGGAAGAAGAGCTGTGCTTCTGGATCGTGCACTAGGGCAGGGAACATCATAGCTGCACACAGTGACACTTCTAGAATGATGCTTTTACCTCAGACACTGGGGCGACATCCCTGGAGCACCACCCTGAGCACAGACTGAGGCTGCAGGTAGACACAGGTGGGAGCTGTCCAAAAAAGTGGTAAAGGTGCCCCCTTCACCCTACAGCTTTAAGAGGCTGAAGGCAACTGAAGTGACTGTGTATGTAGCTACTTCAGGGGAAGGTGAAGCAGCGCAGGCTAGACCAGGGCATGTGCGTGTGTACTCTTGTAGAGGAAGCAGACCGTGTCCATCTTAATAGCGTGGTCTTCCAGCCCACAACTTTGTTAGGCTTCGCTGTTTCTTCTACTTACTCTTTTGTGCTCTCCTACCTAGATAATGAAATGAATTTTCTTTTCTTGACCTAAGTGCACTGGCTAGTGTCTCCAGTGTGCTGCTGGACAGAAGGACAGACACCCTTCTGTTCTGCAGATCTGAGGGAGGAAATGTTTGGTTTTCACCATGAAGCCGAATGGAAACTGGACTTTTCTTTTAAATAAATTCCTCAATAAGGTAGAGTCTTACTAGCTTCCTCAGAATTTTTATTGAGCATGAAAACTGGATTTTACTAAATAGATTATTAACATTTGTTGCCATGAACATATGATTTGTTCATTTTCTTTTGCAGTTAAAATTTCAAATGTTATACTAACCTACAATAGTGTGACAAACCACATTAGGTCATCATGAGTTATTTTTACATAGTATTTGATCCAATTGGCCAAAATTTGGCTCACAGTTTTGGCAGCCACGTCCAGGAGAGACAGTAGTTGGTGGTTTCCTTAGTGTAAGCTCAGCTTTGGTATGGGGTGTTGTTGCCTTCACAGGGTGAGCTGGGAGCTGTCCCCTCCCCTTTGGTCTTCTGGAAATATGTAGAAAAATATTATATCTTTTCTGCACATTTGGCTAAGTTCCTCTGTGAAGCTATTGGACTTGAGTCTTATTGTATAAAAAAAAAAAAAAAGCTTTTTGCTATAAGTTCAATCTGTTTAATGAGTGAATGGTCACTCAAATGCATTTTTGCCTTGAGCGAGCTTCGGTAATTGCAAAGAATTTATCTATGTCATATAAGGCGTCAGATTCATTAGCATGAAGTTAGCCACGGTGGTCCCTTATTATCCTCTGATATCTGTGGAATCTGTCATGATGACACCTCCCCATTCCTCATATTGATAATTTGTGTCTTCTCCCCTTTTTCCTGATACATCTGACTGGAGATTCATCACTTTTATTGATCTGCTCTAAGAACCAGTGTTTGCCTTTATGGATTTTTCCCTCTGTTTTTTGTTTTCAAGCTCATTGATTTCCAGTGTGATCCTGGTTCCCCCCTTTGCTATTTACACTGGGCTCACTTAATCTTTTTCTGGTCACTTAATGTAGGAGACGGGACCATCAGTCTGCAATCGCTCTTTCTTCCCACATCAGGTGTTGCATGCTGAAAGGCCCGACTTAGCAGAGCCTGCATACCACCCAAAGGCACACATGGACAGGTTAGACTTCTGTTCTCAGCTCATTCTGCTTTCCATCTCCCCTTTGATTTCTCCTTTAAATGATCAGTTAATTAGAGTGCTTTCAATGTCCAAATACGTGTGTATTTCTAGGTGTCCCTGAGGAGTCTGATTTTAACTCTATTTTGTTGGGGCGCATGCCCTCATTGCTTACATCTTTTAAAGTTGGCTTTGCTTTAAGGTTCAGCATATGGTCTGTCTCAGTTCAAATGGTCACATGAAAGGACTACTTATTGTGTAGCTGTCAGGCAGAATAATCTACACGTTATGGCGTGCTTTCCGATAGTGGCATTTAAGTCTACTTTGTCCTTTTGACTGTCATTATAGGGAAAAAGGACAGTTTTTGAAATGCTCGCAAGGTGTTTTTACCTCCACCAGCATCATAAGTAACATAGCAGTGAACATCTTGGGGCACACACACCCATGGTTCTAGGTGACTAGGGAAGATTGCTACAACCTATCTTCTAAGGCTGGTTTAGTCAGGGTTTAGATTGAGTCAGGCACTATTCAAAACTGTTGCCTGTAGGGTTATGGTATCCCATGTCTGTTCCCCCACAGGGCTTGGGCTGCTGGTGGAGGCAGACAGGGAAGTTTGGACTTCACTTACCCCACTCAGACCCCTGCGGGTATCAGGCTATGGGAAGCTGCAGGACACCACTTCAGGGGTGGGGGAGTGCAGTCTGAGGTCCTGGGGACTGCCAAGGCTGGCTTGGGGTTCCCAAGCCTACAGGGAGTCTGGGACAGGCTGGTTCTCAGGCTCTTGGGTACCCAGACAATGCTGGATGCTGTGGAAGAGCTGAGAACAGAGTGTGGGCCCATGGGCTGGATCTAGCCCTGGGGCCACGGCGGGGGGCGGGGGGGGGGG
>JADRCC010148021.1:0-10930 GCA_019843855.1 Hylomyscus alleni
CCTTGTAGTTGAAGGAATCAAATTTCTTTCTGGAGATTAGTCATTTGTGGGGGTGTTGCCAACTGCAAAATGCTTGTGTTATGAATGAGGTGTGTTCCTCTGGTGCTGTCCTCCGGCCCCGAGTCAGTGAGTAATTTTCATCTCTTTGTGTGTCTTTCCCGCCTACCATCAGGAACAAATTTTAATGACTTACTCAGTCAAACTTTCTCTAGCTGTTACTCAAACCTAAAACTTCAGATTGTATTGTTTCTGGAGCATGATAAACTCACCTTTGAAAAAGGAAGGACCAAATGAGATTTGGACACATGTTTTCAAGAATGGCATACAAGCTGAAGGAAAGCTATACACGGGGATTGTCAGCACAAAATGATTGAAAGCAGCTTGGCTGAATAGGAATATACCAGGTACTCTTCTGCACTCCTTTCCCAAACAAATTGAACATTTAATATAATTAACTAATAATGTTGCAGGATGCCAGCATGGCTTATTTTTTCTGATGGACCTTCTTATGGAAATTGTATCATTCTCAGAACAGTTCTGTCAGAGGCTAAGTCGTCTTCCTATTTCTCATGGGAATGTAGTAACTTTTTCAAAATTACACAATTTATTAGTGACTGAAAGCATTTAGGCTTAGATATAGCTAGCTCCCTGGCTTACTCTATTTTCCAATACTCGGTCTTGGTTCTAAAGTACTGCCCATTTATATACAACACTAACGAAACTACACATTTGGAGAAAATTGACACTGTGCCTCCATAAGAAAATCATAAAAACCAAAATAGACTTCCATTGATCATTTCTTCCACGTACAACTGATGCTCTCTTTTTAACACTTTTGGAAATAAGCATTTAAAATTTGCCTCGGGCCTCATCACGTCTAGCAGCCATTGTCTCGTAGGATTTTCCTGTTGTTTAAACCATATGATGATAATAGGATGTGAGCATATTATGCTATGTTCAATTAAAAGTAAATACTAATGTAATTGAACCAAAAGTGGGATTCCAATAAATCCACCAATTGTTTGGTTTCTTTCATGTCTTTTTGGATAGTACTGTTTTGTATTGAATTGAATGGTTACTTTACCTGTACATGACTTTCAAATTTAGAATTGTAGGTCATTTTAACATGACATACAAGGACAACAATATTCAAATGGTGATGTAGTAAAGAAGTTTTGCAGGTTAACAGGACTCTTCAGTGTTAACAATTTTTAAAAATTGTGAATCAACCTACATAAAGGTAGCAAATGCATTTTTGGGAGAGAGGCATGCTATAGCTGGCTCTTTGTAAATGTAAAGACAACCATCTAGCTAAGCCTATTTATCAGGGTAATTATTGTCTGAATCAATACTAATGATTGCCTTACTTGATCATATATAAATGCCTCTATTTGGGCTCTAACAGGGCAAACAAGGTAATAAGTTATTCATAGTCATTTAAGTTTTTATAAGACATAAAAGCAAAGGGAAGATATATTTCCACCACTGAGCACTTGAACAGCTGAGCCTAACGAAGAAAACAAATGACACAAAATAATTAGAGCTCCAGAACATGAATTTCAACAGCCTGAGATGCCCTTCTTTATCCCCCTGTAGATCACATTCTGTTTTGTCTCCTTTCCCCAGTACTTGTGTAAATGGGAAGTTTAAGAGACAATGCCTCTTAGGTGAATGAATTCATTTCCCCAACAACCTTGAATTAAAGCTGCCTTTTTTTGTGACTGCTGCTTTTTTTTTTTTAATCTTGTCACAATGGTTAGGTAACAGCTTTATTGTTATTACAACGAGATGGGATTATTCATAGGCTCATCCTTTTTTTTTTCCAGTAATGTATCTTTCCTTGAGTTTGTGGACCCACCAGCTGGTACAACTGTGTCCTAACCCAATGTTTTAGGGACTTTCCCACCATTGCCCCTACCAGCTGCTATGCCCAGATGACCACATACCTCTTTCTAGGGATGCATTTCTCCTCCTTGCTGCTCTGGCTAATGGCAGATCTCTAATCCACCATGTTACACAGTCATTGTGAATAACCACATGCATTGCCCTTGAGAACCTAGACTGGTGCCTTCCTGGTAGCAACCACAACAATCACTGAATTTTTGCCTGGCTTTGCAGGCATGATGTCACAGTCATCCTTCCTACCTGTGAATCATGGGCCATGCTTGTCAGCTCAGACACTACTGTCTGTGTGGTTCTGAGTCTACTTCTCATCATGTTCACCTTGACTCTGCTCATCCCCTTCACCCTTATTTCCTGCTACCACATTGTGGTTACTATATGCTGAGGATCTGCTGGGCGGAGGTCAGGCTCAAAGCTTTCTCCACCTATGAAACCCACCTACATCTTGTCAACCAGTCATGTGGACTAGAAACCTCAGGTAAAGGAATCTCAGAAAAGAACAAGATTTCTCAATGTTATGGATTAAGTACTCCCATGTTGAATCCCCCAAAGGACAAGTATGTAACCGCTGTACTTAAGCAGTTAGCAACGGAAATAACAACACTCCTAATTGTTCTTTTCTAACTCCTCCAGAGACTGGGGGGGGGAAAACAGAAACTTAACCCATTGTGTCAACTTATTCTTTAATGATCTGCTTTTATTTTATGAAGATAAAGATTTTACATACTTACATGTATGTGGGCCTCATTCATGGCGTGTCCTCAGGGACCAGAAATGCGGGACGGGGGAAATCAGGTCCCTTAAACCTGGAAGTCTGGGTGGTTGTGTGAGAGTTCCCATGTGGGTTCTGAGAACTGAATCCACCTCTTTCTCAAGAGCAGCAAGTACTCTTATCCACTGAGCCATCACTCTAGCCCCTCAATATATTTTAATAGTAAATACCATGAAAACTGTTAGTGAACATTCACTATATACTCACCACTAGGCATCCATTAACAGGTAGACTGTGGAGATCAACATTGTTTTGAGCCATATTATAACATAAAGCCATAAATATGGCCAAAACAGTTCACAAAGGGAATAACAGTAGTATGTTCATGAAAGTGAACACCAAGTGTATATTCTTAATAGCCCATCAGGGTGGCAGACCCCCTTTTGTCATTAAAGATTGTATTACTCTGATTCTTGACATTTGGATACTTTCAAATGTCTATCAGAGGCTTTAACATGTTCCTTCAGATAATTTTTTAAGTTAGAGTTTGAGAATTTCATACATAATATGTTTTGCTTCCACCCCTTCTCTCTTCCCTCCTCCTTTATATCCTGTACCACCAACTTCATGTACTCTTTCTTAATCTCTCTCAGTCCACTTAATGCTGCTAGGATGAGCGTCTCTCCTGAAGGATAAGCCATAGGATTCTTAAGGAATTCTGGTTTGGTAATCAAATATCATTAAACATGACATACCAGGTAGATAAAATTTATATACAAGATGGTGGCTTACATGGTAGCATTTGTTCTTTGTATAACATTTTATAGACATCTGCTCCAATCTGAGCCTAAAGGAGAAATAGGCACTGAATTCTCTTACCTTTAGGTGATATGTCTGACGTCAAGAAGTATCTCTTATATGTAAAATAATTTCTCTTTTGGTAAGTGGTTTTAAAACAAATTACTGTAGCGTATACTGGAATTTATTATCTTAAAGTATTCTGCATACTGTAAATATTAATGAATGTTTCACAACCAATGTTGTTTTGACAAATATTAAATTTCCATCATATCAATTTCCTATTAAAAATCTAAACAGAAAAAATTATTCCTTTGCCTTCTTCTGTTTCTCTGCCTTCTCTTCCATGATGTGCCTAAGCAACCCTCTGGCCATTTCAACTCCCATTTTTCATACACATTTATGAGTTTTAGCATTTCTGCTCGTCCCGAGAGTCTTCATGGCCAAGATTACAATTATTTTTCTCCTTTTTGTCCACATTTAATAAGATACAGTACGCTTATTCAATTGTCCACAAGTAATATTTATTAAACACTTTCTATTATAATAAGTCATAGTTTTTATTCTCTTAGCTTTGAACAACTAGCTCCAGAATTCTTCAGTGACATCACATCTAACAGATAGATAGGTGTTGCTTCTAAAACATCCCTCCCTGCCTCACCATTTTCTTGGGTAGATAGCTCTTTTGGCTTAATGATTTCTATCTTACTTTTTAAACTTACTTTCAAAAAACAATAGTTCAACCCTGAGATTAAGATAACAAAGCCATGAAACTACATGAGCACCTGTAGTCTTAATGCTTGAGAGTATAAGGCAGAGGGATTATAAATTGAAACCCAGTCTGAGATATGTAACTATGTTAAGTTCAACTTTTGCTGCTCAGCAAGAGTCTGTCTCAAGAAACTAAGGAGTAGTGGGTATAGCTAGGTTATAGAGTGCTTACCTTCCAGAGGTACTTTCGTTACCACCTTGGGCATTTACTTTCTGAGTACTTGCTACCCAAAAATGATGAGGCAAAACCACTAGAAAGTGATCCTTTGATCCAACCAGACCCTCTTTTACTATGAATTTTCCTTTGAACCAATTTTTACAGATACTAATGGTCAGTAAAATGTCTCTGACACTTTTAAATTGTACATTGTTAGAAATACCACATATTAAACAAAGTTATTGGATGGAGGATAGTGAAATCAGAAGAGTTGAGTTCCAACTCATGCACTACATTTATTTGCTATAGCATCTTAGGAAATTATTTAATTGCTCTGTGTGGTGCTTTTTCCACTAGGGAAAGAAAGTCAACAATGGCACTTTTCTCATAGTAGAGCAGGTCTCTTTAAATTGACAGACTGACATATAGTAAGTTTTTAATCAGTATTAAGTACTATAACTGTTTTTCTGAAAGCCTCCAAATACACCTATACTTTATTTTCCAGTCTATTTTCTGTATGCATCTTCCACTCCAGACTATACAATGAGAAGACTCACTGGTCTCTTCTCTAATTTTAGAACACAGTAATATCATATTTCCTTTTGGCTCTCATTTTTATGGCTTTGCTCTTAATCTGTTTGACTCCTATTCCAGTACCTCTGACCTATGCTTAATGTATTTTAAGTAGAGACAGCCTCAATCTTAGGAATGAGTTATGTCCAAAAGCTAACTCATAAGTCATCAGCTTGGAACTCAGAACACACTTTCCCAGTGAGATGGGCAGTTACATTCCAAGGGCAGTTCACCAACACTTATTAAAGTCATCAACCTTGCACTAACAATACTAAGACTGTAAAGCATCTGTTAATCTATTGAAAAGTTTTTATGTTCCAATTTAGGATGCTAATAAGTGAAGTTATATGGGATTTCTCCTCTAAAAATATAATAATAATAATAATAATAATAATAATAACAACAACAACAACAACAATAAGCATTCTTGAGTATGGTGGATCAAGACTGTAATCCTTAGCCTGAGGCAAGATTCAAAATTCAAGGCCAGCCAGTTCTGCATAGTGAATTCCAGGCTACAACATAACAAGATACTATGTAAAAAATAATGTCCACTTTACACAGCAATGGGCTACATAAAGTCACCTTCATACAAATATGCCATGTACTTTGGCCTTATTAGCTTTCCACTTCCTTCTATCCTTCCTCCTCCTTCCATTATAGCCATCCATTCTCCCAGATAGGCCTGCTTCTACTTTTCATGTCCTCCATACAGATATGATTTTTATAAACCTGTATAAAATCTAATATCCTAAAATGACAGAAACATAAGATATTTACCTTTCAAATCCTGACGTATTTTACTTGCTATAAAATGTCTCATTTGCAAGTGAGAAAAATTATTCAATGTCATACGACTAGCTAAATATAGAGTTATAATGAGTATCGATGTTTGCTGTTTCAATTGAACAGATCCTTCAAATAATCCTCATATAGTATGCTAATCTGCCTTGAAGGTCTGTTGCGCTCCTTATACACTCTAGTGTGCATACACAGAAAAATCACAACGCATCAGAGTGGCAGTCAGAGAAATTCTCTGCAGAATAAAATAACAACTTGCTTATGGGCAGGTGTGGGGCACACACTTGTAATCCCCAAAGTTAGAAGTGGGAGTCAGAGAAATTGAGATGTTGAGACTAGCCTAAGCTGCATATATACCAGTTTCAGGGTCAGCCTGAGTTACCAAGTCACATCTTGTCATAAAAACAAAGAGACAAAGTCTCCCATCTGAGCACCAGTTATATGCAATGGTAACTCTGCATACTGTTGGACTTTTTTATTTCTTTTTCCTCTATTGCTAATGTTAGATGATATAGTAACTCTATGTTGCTACTGCTGCTGCTGCTGCTGCTGCTGCTGCTGCTGCTACTGCTGCTGTTTTTGCTTTTATTCTGGAACTCTCTTTGCAGAGCACAATGGCCTTGAACTCACAGAGATCCATCTGCCTATGCCTCCTGAGTGATGAGGTTCAAGGCATGTGCAACCATGCCTGACAAAATTTGCTAATTCTATATCTGAGATACTTTATGTCTTAAAATTTTGCTAAAGAGTTACTTATGTTAAGAATTCAATTATAAATAAAAATGCTTGCTTGAGAGAGAGAGAGAGAGAGAGAGAGAGAGAGAGAGAGAGAGAGAAATCTGGAAAATAGTCTAGATACATTTGTTCTAATACAGAGACCAATTCTTTTTTTTTATTATTTGTTTTATTTTTAATGAACAAACAAAAACAACAAGAACAAACCCCTGTTGACTCCCCCCTCCCCATGCCTGCCACCCCACCTTCTCCCACTTATCTGCCCTGTCCTTTCCCTACATTGGGGCACAGAACCTTCACAGTGCCAAGGGCCTCTCATCTCATTGATGACCGACTTTGCAATCCTCTACTATACACATGCTGCTAGAACAATCAGTCCCACCATGTGTACTCCTTGGTTGGTGGTTGAATCTCTGGGAACTCTGAGGGCGTTGGTCAGTCCATATTGATGTTCGTCCCAAGAGGCTGCAAACCCTTCAACTCCATTGGTTCTTTCTCTAACTCCTTCATTGGGGACCCTATACTCAGTTCAATGGATGGCTGTGAGCCTCAGAGACCAATTCTAACTGACACAGTTAGAAAAGCCTTAAAAGATGACATGATAATTTTAGTAAACTCTCTTTCTGAGAGTTTTCCAGTTGAAGAAAGAGGACAGCTTTAGCAGTATGTTGTTAGCAAGTAAAAATACAAAACACCCTGTTTGGTGTTCTTCTAGATACTAACACCAATTCAGCATAACTCTAGCAAGGGGATGGGAAGTTCCTTTGGTAATGTGTAAGTCTTAAAAAGAATCAGCAGGCCAGTCTAGAGGCTGTTATGCTGTAGTAAGGAGCATGCATTCATTATTTTACAGGTCAGCAAACTATTACCTTAAAACTCTAAATCTAGCCCTTAGCTTGAACAGACCACAAGCTACAAATGATTTTCAAATTTTTAAGCAGTAAATAAAAAAAGCCAAGAAACATTCTATAACAATTTAATGTGTCATAAAATGTCCATGCCATTTACTATCTATATAAAAAAAAAAAAAAAAAAAAAAAAAAAAAAACAAAAAAAAAAAAAACAAAAAACAAAAATAAAGCTAACTCCTATAGGTCATCACTAAAGGGTTTTGAAGAAGCCGGTAAAATGTTTGTCATCTTCTTTTAGAAAGATCAGTTTTTCAAATAAATGTGAAAAACTAGTTGAGAGTGTCTAAGATTTGACACTGCCCCATTAGGAGGCTCTATGATAATCTGAGAGCTCCTATGGACTTGAACTGCACTATAGCACTTCAGCAATAAGGGGCTGGCAAAGACCAGAATTTTGGCATTTTACTTCCTTCCTTCCTTCCCTTTCTTTCTTTTTTCTTTCTTTCTTCCTTTCTTTCTGTTTTTGACAATGCAATTTCACTCACATTCAACATGTAGGTTCTCAGAAGCAGAGTTTTTGTCACAAATATAAATAGAGGGTCCAAAGGATAAAAAGATCTTGCTCTCAACATCATTCAGTTCTTTCTAACATTCAATGGACAAAGACAGACACAGACAGGAATGTATTCAGGGTATGATTGTCTTCCACTTCTGTACCACAGGCCCTTCTCTGGGCAGGACAGAATTCGGTGGTACATGAAATTGCATTTTGTTCAAACAAAATGCTTTTATTTAAAGATGCTAAATATCTTCTTCCTTCTTGTGTGATCTCAGAGGTTCACTGATCACCTGTCACTCCTTCTGACAGTCTTTAGATGTGTCTCATGCATCATGAATCATGCTATCATGAGACCTAACAGGAAGACTTAAAAAAATGTTCAGAAATATCAATGACATCAGTTTCTATATTAGAACAAATAAAGAGCAGATAAACATTCACTTGGCCCATCCCAACAACATCCTAGAATAATAATATCTATGTTTTGTTCAAGACATTTCATGAATATATTCTCATTTGAGCCTCACAGAAATATAAATGTAACTTTACAGATGAGAAAGACAAGGATCTGGAAACTAAAATTGTCAGCCCACAGTTTAATTGCAGGTTAAATAGTAGAGGCAGGACTAAATCCTAGCTGTACCCTAAAGCTGGGAGATTTACCATCATGCAGTAGCCACAAAGGACACAGATCCAGATTTTTCTCATCAACACCTTGCTCTTCATATTCACTACCATTCTGAGCTGTGAAGCCTGTTGCTGAGTCACCCTCTCTTTTTTCTGTCTGCTCTGACGTACCCTGTATTAACCTGAATCCGTCCCTGTCTTATGGTTTCATGGAGACCTCTCCTAACTGACTTGAAGTGAGTACAGCCTACGTGCCTAGAATCTCTCAAGCACACAGCAGCCCTCCTCTCTTCCTGTGTAGGAGACAGTGTCATTTGCCTTCGCTGCTTCCTCGTATTACCCTGACTCAAGCTATTAGAGACATTTGTCATTTGCTCTTTGATTGTTTCTCTATTTCTATTCTAATTTCTTTATTCTTTTTCTGTGCTTCCCATTAGTTGGTTCTAAAATGGAAAATATCTATTTTTCTCGTCAAAGGATTTTGCCTCATTTCTTTCCTTGAGAGCTTTCTTTAAATTATTTTTTCATCTGTACCAATATTTCTCTGACAGTTTAAAATGAAAGTTGAACTTCTCCCCCCTTGGCCATTTCTCATTGTTTTCAGTCCCCTTTCTTATAGGAATTTGCTCATCCTCTGGTTACTTCTGCCAAATTTCCAAGCTTTTAAGAGATTAATTTTGGGTATTACCATTTCGTGGCCAAAACAAGTGGTAGGTTTCATTTTATATGTTGGCCCTTTACTGTCTCTTGCATATAAATTCTTTCAGTTCTACTGGATCACTTCTTTTTTATGTAAGGATATTGCAAAGTGTCAGTATAAGTGTACAAATAATCTTCCTTCAACTGTACATTTGTGCAAGCGATTTTCTAAGTATTCAGCTTTGCTGGTGAGTTTCCAATGATCTCTGGCTCTGCTTCCTTTTCTGAAATGTAATTGAAATGTCCCTTTACTCCAAGCCTACTTTATTTTATGAAGAATGTAGAAAGGGCATCACATTCTTAATTTACAAAGCCAAGATATTCTCTTCCATATCTGGCATCTTTGAGTATGTCTTCCATTTCAGATCACCTACTGTCATGATTATGTTAGTTGCACAGACTCTACTCCTCTTTTGCAGTGTCAGCCTCAGACACTAAATGTGGACAATTGACAAGTACTAAAAGCAAGCAATACTATACATTGATATAGAAGAAATACATGTAGTCCACATGGGTAAAGGATATGTGAAACATTTCTTTAAAATAGGTGTGGTGAGACCATAATGTAAATTACACTGCTAATTAGAAGACTTTAGACCATTGGAAGTTTTCAAGGCAATAACAGCACTGTAGTTGTCTAAATCTTCATTGAAAGAGTGGACGAGTGGGTCAAGGATAAACCCATAAAGAAAAGAAGTGTTACTCTCAAGGAAGGAAAAGGAAGAGGGAAGGGAAAGAAAGGGGAGGAGGAAAAGTTTGAGAGATCAGAGCATAATGGCTTTTGTCAAAAGCCAATAGATTCAGTTTTAGATGTAACTAAATATAAAGTGTTTGAATACCACCCAGGATATTTATCAAATACTCTGATATATAGGTCTGATTTAGATGGTGTACAGGTAAATATTGTAAATAAATCACAACAGAGTTGAGGGGGTAACCATCCAAACCTCGAGAAAAACATCAGAAAGAACATACACGTGGAAGATCCATACTTGGGTGGCAGAAAAAAAAATGAATAGGTTATAGAGAAAAGCACTTGTAGAGACAGTAGTAAAAGAATACAAAAGCTAAAATAATATTGAAGCCAAAGAAAGAGATCATTTAAAGCATATATGCAAGAGGTTGATTTCTGAGAAACATTCAGTTTACTCAGTAGAAGTCTTCAAACAAGATGTTACACTAAATTGTAGCAGCAGCAGCAGCTGGAGAGTGGGAAGTGAGAAAGAAAAGACAACAGCACACACTATTTTTTAGTGAAATTTGGTGATGAAAAAGAGGAAGGCAATGAGGTGATTCATGAATTAATTCATCGGGATTCTGGAACAGTAGCTTTTAGGATTAGAGACTCTTCTGGATAGTTGTAAACACAGAGAAAGGATATTGGTAAGTAGAAAATGTACATTTCCATTAGAAGGAGGATGTGGTGGGACAGAAAAGAGAGAGAAGGAAAGGAGAATAGCAGAGGGCTTGAAAGTACCAGGTAAAATTGGAAGCATGGAATGCTCCGAGACAGTGAAATCCTGACAGGTCACGGTTGACATAGAATTAGCTAGCCATGCTCTTGCTGCTGTCAATTCTGGCACAAAACAAAGGAGATACTTCTTCCTTGGAGATAAAAGAAATCAGAGATCCAGATTCAGAAAACAAACTTGAAAAGGAGAGAAATAGATGGATGGATGGATGGATGGATAGATAGATGATAGATAGATAGATAGATAGATAGATAGATAGATAGATAGATAGAT
>JADRCC010148023.1:0-16478 GCA_019843855.1 Hylomyscus alleni
TTTTTTTTTTTTTTTTCTGGCTCCTTTGCACATCAGGTGGGCAAAGGGATGAGGTCATGTAGGCTGCTGACTCAACCAGCCAACAAGCTCCCATAATCATTTCAGCTAATATAAATAAGAAATGATTTTACTGATTTAATTCTCTTTTTTTAAAAAAAAAAAACTTTTGAGGAAGAATGTGAATGAACAACTGGATGCAAAGTAAAATGCATCATTTGAATACTTAAAATAAGATTAAGATGTTTTCTTTCTTATGCAAACCAACCAAGCTGAGTCTGGGCATAAAAGAGTAATGACTCATCAGAAGGGAGCAAGTGAGGGAAAACACAGGAAGTGAGATGAGTGATATCCACCAGCCACCATTGGTGATTATTCAGAAGAGCAATGCAGCCTTTTAAGATGGAAGAGAGAGTATAAAACATGAATGTTCTGGATAGCTCTTGACTCGAGATTTCTTGCTGGAAACATGAAAGCTGTGGATGTGTTTGAACTCTCTGCTTGTGCCTGTAAAGAATGCTAATCATGGAGCCACTGTAGCAGGTGATGAGCACAGAAGAGAAGATTTCAGGCATATCACCAGTGCTGCATAAAGTGCGTCACTGAATTCATTTTGCCATCCAATGGAGCAGTACTCAAAATCTCAGCTTCTTTTGATAAATATGTCCACAAAGAAAATGAAATTTATAAACATGTGCAAGACCCAGAGAAAGGAAATGGAGCAGCCAATGTACTTTGCAGATTTGACTTTTTTGACCCTTATAACAACATTCCCTGTGACAGATGACAATGGCCTAGAAGACACTCAAGAGACAGGTAGTGCCAATGGATATACTCCGGTCAATTTTTTGAATGTACAAAATTAGTCTGCATCCAAAATTGTTAAAGTGTGTCAAGACAAAAGCTGCCATTGTGTGAGGCACTCCTATAGAGAGAACGATCAAGACATTGACTGCCATTAGATGCATGAGAATAAAATCTGTTGGCTTTAATGTATGTTTTATATAGTAGACTACATAGTAGATTATAATATAGAAATTTCCCAGAAATAAAAAAAGGTATTTTGATTGCCAGATTCCAGAAATCCATTCTGTGATTGGGCCTAATTCTGTCTGATTATGGTTATACCTATTTTTTCTAATCAAAATGAATGAAAAGTATTAATAATCTGAAGAGTTCCTCATTGGCTAAATCAGATAGATCCATAGAGGTTAAGAATACAATGTCAGCGTAGACTACATAAGAAGAGATTTTTAACATTTCTGACATTAACACTAATTACTTAAAGTATATAGTACTGTAATACTGGTGAAGGCCTCAGGACATACATAGAGACATATTTTCATAATCATAGAATATTAATCATTAAGAGGAATGTAATTTGGCTCGTGAGAAGAAATGAAAATAGAAAGCCAGTACTAACAAGCATAATCCTATTCTATAAGAATATACCAGTAATTTCAAGTCCTGATGTATATAATGCAAATTTTAATGACTATAACAAAACTCAAAAATATCAATTCTTATCTAACGGTGAATAAAGGGGGATAAAAAATTAATAATACCATTCAGAATATATCTATGGTCATGTATAACACAATTTGATAAAAAGTATAAAAGATATTCAAATGATGGTTTAAGTGACAATTTGTATCTTATTAAGATGAAAACTAGGGCTTATGCAAAATCATACCACAAACACATACATGTATGTGTGCATACTCAGGTCTGTGCTGTTAGAGAGCTGGGGATATCCTATGTGATAAAATCTCACAGAATTCTCAACAGAAAAAGAACATGCCAAAAAGATCAACTGAACATTTAAAGACAAGAAGAAAATCTGATGAATGATATCTACTGTGGAAATATTGACTGTTTATATTAAAATTGTGTGTGCAATAATCATGGACCACTGAAAGGACTACAGTAGAAATAGTGGGAAAAAAACTACAGTGAGTTATTCAACCCATCCATGCAGTGCAGTAGGAGGAAATTCTCAGAACACCATACTTTATTCCCACAAGTCAAAGTTGTGAGAAAATTCTTTTTAAATCCAGAGAGAACCAATTGCAGAGTCTGACAGTAGTAGCTTCAAATCAGCACCATGCTGAATCAAGAAGTTCCAGTAGGAAAATATTTCTTTACACTCTCATCAGCTATGCAGGGAGAATGAGCTGGACGATCAAGAATGGAGACAGAATTGGCAGTGAAGCCTGAAACCTGAAGAAGGTAAAAACAAAGTAAGGAAATGACCTGAGACCTTAGGAACTACCAGATACTGTCTTCCCTTCCCCCATACACTGGCACTGTAGAATACCCTAGGGAGTGCATCCCACATAGAAGAGAAAGCATTCTATTACTTCTGTTAACAGCTGCAGAAAAATTAATAGTGTACTTTCTGTCTCAATTCTATTTATTACCATATATTTTTCAAAATGTATGATTATGTGTGAGTGAGCATGTGTTGAGCAAACAGAACCAGAAAGGGGGCCATAAGAGGATTAAAAATTCTCCCTGTGAGAGAATTTGTGAAGATAAGGAAACTCATATGTTAAAAGAGAAAGAAATATGTAGTCAGAACACATAAGCTGGAGGTAGGAAAGACACATGGGACAAAAAAAGATTGGTTCAATCAAAACATTAAATAGAAAAAACCCTAAAAGAAGCCTGCTCCATTGAAGCTAATTAAAAATATTAACCAAAAACTGAACAAAAATTATAATGAGTAAAAAATGTAGGAAAAAATAATTGACAATATCAAATTTGGGTATGG
This sequence comes from Hylomyscus alleni, assembly GCA_019843855.1. Taxonomy (NCBI): domain Eukaryota; kingdom Metazoa; phylum Chordata; class Mammalia; order Rodentia; family Muridae; genus Hylomyscus; species Hylomyscus alleni. The sequence goes on from JADRCC010148023.1 coordinate 2,771, forward strand.
TTCTGGAAATCCAAGAATATCATGGCCTTGCAAGACTTTGCATGTCCCTAAACATACGGTAGAAAACTGGTCAAATCTTCTTACATGAAACAAATACAAACCTACATGCCAATAACCTCAGTCCTTAGAATAACACTTAAAATTAATTGTTTTGTATCATAGAAGAAAAGTAGAATTTGCAATCTAGTAATTGTCTTGCCAGTTTCCAACTGAATACCACCCATATATTCTCATTAATAAGATAGGATGAATTAATCAAATAGACATAGAAAATATAGAATTTTTGTTAAAATGTTAGACCCTTTAAAATATTAAAGTCTTTATTCATGCTTTATATACTGGCTTCCAAGTCATGTTTCACTTATGAATTTCCTATGAGATGTTTGGTTATAAGTTTTGTTTCCTTAATTGAAAATGAAAAAATCAGAAACAATAAAGAAGTTGAGTTTGATTTGAGGTTTTGAAGGAATGGCAGGTAGTATCTGTGCATGAATTCAAGGAATCACAATTTGAGACCAATATCCAAAGACATATTATCCAATATTGTGAACAATGCTACTGAGGTATGAGTTAATTAAAATGTTCATCAAAACAGTATCACACATGTCCTTTATTTGTGCTATTGTAGCTTTATCTGACGAGCATGTATGTAGGAACTATGATGTAGTCTAGGATGCAAGTTGTCCAACAGGGAACAAGTGAAACCCTAACACCCTTGGAAGCTTTTTCAGTTTCACTCACCTGGAGCTGTTGCCTTGCTGAGAGGCTATGCACATTCCTAGAAAATGTATTACATCTGTGAGGATGGAAAAAATAATAGTGAAAACTTATGAGTGGCTATGCTCTCAGTTTGACACTTTTTCTGATACTTATAACTGTAGGATGTGAACAGTAGCATTATTTCCATAGCCAAGGCATGAACTAAGTGAAATAAAGAGTAAGTGACACTTTAACTCCAACAAGTGCTTAAAGACAGAACAGATACCTGAAGGACTTGGACATGGGTGGTATGGCACAACAGTGTCATCTCAGTCTCTGCTTACAAAGCAATGAGAGATATTCTCAAAGATACTCCAGCCTTCCATGGAGTTTGTTTTCTTTGCTTGACATTTTTTCATTTTGTTGGCATTTTATTATTTACTTTTTGAAGCAATAAGTTTTCATTGGGGAACTATAAAGATGGCTCAGTGGAAAGGAACACTTGCTGCTGTTGATAGGAGCAGGGTTTGGTTCCCAGCACCCACATGGTGGCTCACAACTGATTATAACTCCAGTTCCATGGGTTCTGACTGTCTACTAACCTCTACAGGCACTGCATTCTCAAAGTACATATATATACTTCCAGGGAAAACATATACACAAAGAAAATAATAATCAATACATAAATTATTTTAAAAATAATTTTTAAATTTAATATAAAGGTATATTTCATAGGATAATAACAAATGTGTATGCTTTTGAGCTTTTAATAAAATGTAGTGTTTTCAGTGTGGTCTGCCCTGACTGAAAGATGTCCCATGTCCAAAGCTGACTTCAGAAACAGAAGATGGGCTTGATATTTAATATACCACTAGAAATATGGATTACTGTCACCGTAGAGGCCAAGGCCACAGGAAGAAGTACAGATGAATTACTAACACTATTACCCTGTATAAAACACACAACATGAAATATTAATGTATATTTAACAAATAATACCATGCAATGAAAGTTTTGTTACTAAATTGTTTCCTTTTGAAATCAGCATGTATTTGCTTTTTAAAATATATTTTAGTCATGATGGGGTCTCACTATGTAACTCTAGCTGTCCCTGAACTCAGTATGTAGAACATGTTGGCCTCAAAATCAAAAAGATCTGATTGCCTCTGCCTCACAAATGCTAGGATTAAAGGTTTTCAACACACACCTTGTTACTTGCTAACTCCTATATTGATTACTCTATTATAATAAAATTTATGATGCATTTAATAGAGGAGATACACGCATGCAAGGTAAGATAGTGCAATATGAAGAATGGAAAAACGTAAACATTGTCCAGTGAGATATGAAACTAGGTGTGAGTACAAATTTATCTGAGCTATAGAACCCTGGGATATCATGCCCAAGGGTCTTTGTTCCATGAACAACAACAATAAACAGAGTGTAAAACTTGTCATGAGTTTGTGGGTTAGTGTGAGGGTATGATTAATCCAGGTAAAATAACCAAGACATGTTTTGTGGCTGTCATTTCTGAACACAAATACTGATCCTTTCCTTCCTTATTCTCTTCCTATGATCAAGATGAAGAGACTTCTAAAGTCAGTATGCCAAGAGTCATTCAATAAAGACTCATTTACTGCCTCTGCAACTGGATTATAGTGTCACATATGAATAGTTTTCAGTACACAAAAATATTAACAATTGTCCAGGACTCTGTGCTACTTATATTTCCATTCTAATGTTTTATATGAATCCATTATAAGTCAAACAACAATAATCTTACTTCAAAGATAATCTATACATCATGTAAAGTAAATTGAATCATTACCTTGAGTTATTACTACAACCCTTTAGCATATTGAAGGATAAGCCACATTACTCTGGTGTCACTCACAGTTATACTTAGTGGAGAATAATTTACAGTAGGAAATTAGAAGGACAGAGACTGGCCTGTGATTAGAAATACTCGTAAATTCTCAATGACCTCCTAGTTAAGAAATTATTCTTGTGTGCTCACTGTCTGTTCCATGGATATGTTTCTATATCAGATTCCTATTGGCATACCTGAATACTTATGCAGGATTCTTTTCATTGCTGGCTCTGCCACTCGGACAGAAGTACAAAGTATCAACTTGGCTTCTTGCCTCTGCAGAACAGTGAAGTTCATTGAGGAGATCCAGAATCATTAATTATCAGAGCTGTTAGAAAATCAGCTCAAGCCTGAGTTAGAGATTTGTGACTCTGTGACCTCTCCTCCCTCCAGAAATGCAATTTTCATTTTCCTTGCAATGGCTATGACAGCACTGGCTTTGGAAGGCAAGATCATCTATAAACGTTTTCCAGCTGTTAATAAAGATACATTAGAGAAAGTTTCTTGTGAATTTTTCCAAAGATATTTTAAGGAATGATTTTATTATACTGATCCCTGAAGGCTGACTGTGTGTCCTGTGGAAGATGCTATAAACTTTGAGACAGATTCATGTAAGGTGAGAGAAGTCTCTTTGTAGATTCCACTCTTCACTGACTTCTTCTAACACCAATTGAAATAGTATCTTTTTAGGAGATTTACAACACTTAGTAATAAAAATGTTTGAGTGTTTGAGGCATATGTGTTATATTAAAGTCTAAAAATGGATATTTCCTTCCAATTCATGTCTTAACTACTCACCAGAATCTCCTCCAAATTTTATGTGTTCCTTAAAATAGTACAAACAAATCATTGTGTCTACTTAGTGATGCTAGTATGTGTTTAGGGCAGGGGTATTTATGGAAGCATAATTAGTCTCTAAGAGGGTGACATCTTAAAGAAACTGACACTTCATCTTGTGGAAACCTTTTGTGGCCATTAACTCATCAGCTCGACATGAGACATCCTGACACTCTCCACTCAGCTGGGAATTTTTCAAGGTTGATCTTGTGCAGATTTTGAACATACAGTCACAAGTGAATTCACATGTGTAAGACCTCTGCTCTGTCTTGACAAAACCTGTTTACTAGGAACCAACTTCCACCAAAAAGTTTCTAATATTCTTCTTCCACAATGACTCCTGAATTTTGCAAGAAAGAAGTTTGATACAAATGTTCCATATTTGATCTGGGCATCCCATAGTCTTTTATTCTCAGTACCCTTAACAAATGTGGATCTTTATGGGAATCAGAATAGAATGCCAAAAAAAAAAAAAAAAAAAAGCTTCTGTAGTGATGGTGGAGAGATGTACTAACCTCTGGGTATAAATACGAGTGTATGGGCCAGTTTATTATTGTGCCCTTCTGCTAGAATAGCACTTTTAGCTTGCTCTCAGGTTGATTAATGAATCTGACTCCTCTGAAGTCATCTTGTGACCAGTTCAGAATAATTTCATTTAGGTTTACAATAAAAGTCACCTCTCCATTTCCTAGAACATTACTTGTTCCATACCCTGACTGTATCTTGACCTTCATGCTTCTCCAAACCACAAGATCTGCCAGATAAACTTAAATTGTTATCGGATTCTGTACTTATCTTGCTAAGTCCCTATATTGCCAGATTCATTCTGGAAACCTCCAGTTTGTGGTTTTGCCCCATAAAATGAGCCTAGAAAGTTAAATTATGACTGTTCTCCTGAGTCTCACATTATTAGAGACAGTCCTTGGATCAGCTTTTCTGTGAAAAGAGGTAAGCTGACTTATTCAGTCAATATTTGGGTTGTTGGTCTTTACTCTTATTCCATGGGATTAACATAGGGTCTATGTACACTCTAGCCACATGCTTTTTACTCTAAATGTGGGGCAAGACAAGTGTTCCATCTTGTGAAGTGTGTCTTCAATTATTCAAAAAATTGTTAATCGCAGGATGGTCACAACGGTATTACACCAGAGTTATTGTTTTTATAGTTCTCAGGGTTCACACCTAGGTAAGATGTACAATTACTTGTAGTACTGTGGACAATACCCAGAATGGATGAAGCTTCTAGGTGTTTATCACCTTTACTTTTTCCCCTGTTCTATGATTTAGTTATAAGTATCTTACAGAATATTAGCATTGTTCTTGGTTGTCTTCAATTTATTTCTTATGATTCAAATTCATAGCTAGTCCAATTTTATTGTACTAAGCAGAGGAGTAGAGATTAGTAAATCTGAAAAGTATATCTATTGAAGTCAAAATAAAAGGAAAAACATGGTATCTCAACATTGGAATTAATGAGAACATGTAATGTAATACAAATTAGTTTTAGAGTGTTGGAATAAAAATGTTCTCAGGAAAATAAAAATATATCTACCTTGTAGCAAAAGAAGCATTTTAAGATTTTAAAAATATATATATATATTTAAATTTAGTTATCATTACATCAACTGCCCCCTTCCTCTTTCTTCCCTATATTCCTTTTAATGTACATTGATCAATCTCTCTCAAATTCATGGTTTCTCCTCCCTCTATATGTTTATGTCTATACTATGTGTTTGTATGTTTATGTATATACTATATGTATGTGTGTTTGAAAATATAACTTGCTTGCTCCATAAAGTATTACTTTGTATGTATTCATCAGGCATAACCAGTTGATATTATTTGAACAATTGAGAGTCTTGTCTCTGGCAAAAACTATTTCTCCCAATAGTTGTCTCTAATTCTTTGTCTATATTTGGGTCTCATGATATTCACCCTATTCATGTTCCCACATCTGTCAGTATCATCCTTGTCCAGATTTTTTTATGAAGCCATACTGATAAGATTTCATGTATGTAGCCTCTCTAACATTTCTAGGAGATCTGTTCTCATAGCAAACCTCCTCTTCTTCTGTCACTTCTGGTGTTTACAACTTATCTTTCACTGTGATTTCTGTGCTTATGTGCAATTTTCATGTAGATATATCAGGTGGGGCTGGGTGACACCTGACCTCTTGTTCTTGGCATTTTGATCTGTTGTATTTTTCACTAATGCTCTACATCTATAACAAATTACACTTCTTTTGGAGACATATATATGCCCATATGGTAAGGATAAACATTTGGAAAATAGTTAGCAATCATGCTGGTTTAGTCAGGTTGTAATAGAAGATTCTCCTTCACATTCTATGACCTCAATGTTTCTAGGTAGTTGTTAAGGCTCTAGCAGTAAGCATAATTATTCTACCTAGAGCAAAAACATTTTAAAAGATTTTTATGTAGCTGTCATTAGCCTTACAGCAATACCGCACCAAAAAAAATTTATTTTGACAAGGACATGACCAGTGAAGTTTAAAAGAAGAAATCACTTGTACCATGGCAAACTAGCAAAGACAAAACCCATACAGGAAAGATACAAGAGGAATGGCAAAGGTTTTCTTGGGAGACTAAGTATGAGTTTCTATGAATGCCTGATTGTTGTCTTAAAGGCTGCCAACTAGGGCTTCTTAGATGTTAACAGCCTGAGACTGCTTAACATTTGCTCTGCACAAAGGCTATTATAATGTTCCCTGTCGTACCTAATTAATATGATGAGTTCCAGTTTTCGGTGGCAGCAGTATTAGAGAACATCATTAATCTTAAATGCATTCGTGTGTTTTTGAAAGTCTGTCTTTTGTTTTTTTGGTTTTTGTTTTTCCTTCAATGCACTCCCAAGCCTGCCATGGGTTTAGGATTCAAGCCGTATAAGACATGAAAAGTGACAAACACATAACCAGGCTCCATAGCAGGAGGATATTCTAAACTAAATTTCCCATCAAGTTGTTCTTTCTGGTATTTTGAACAAAGGTATAAAAGAGTAACCAATATGTATTTAGTGCATTAATATTAATAAGATTCATAATACAAGAAACTTATGGTGTGTTAAGAAAATTAGAATTATTCTAGAGACTAAATATTGATCAAGAAACTTCAATTGATTGACAATAGTGGGAAATAAACTTTATTTCAAATATTGTATAGGAATAATAATGAGAGAAGTGTGTCACAGACAACCTATTCAGGGCTGAGCACTCAATCTCTGATTCTCAACACTGATTGATAATGCATTGCTACCTTATGGCTATAACTGTCCAAGCCATGGGATTTTACCCAAGATTCCAGTAACAGGCATGAAATTCACTCCCATGGAATTGGTCTAAAATATAACCAGGAAGCATTTAGCTACCCCAGAGCAGTGAAGCCAACATTGTACCAACAGATACATCATTGCTGGCAGATCAGTATTGAAGTATGCCACATCCAGCAATAAGAATGACCACTCATGCCTTTTCTGCTCATACGGCCTATATAACATCTTCTGCCACTATGAAATCTAACCAGCAGAGATGCTTCCTTATCATGGCTCAGAAGATTATGAGAATCTTTTGGAATATTCAGAGAGAATACTGATCACCGTAGTCTTCTTTGAGGGCTCTGTAAAGATGGAGCTACTATTTTCCAATTTTTTGAGGAACATCCAGAATGATTTCCAGAGTGGTTGTAACAGTTTGCAATTCGAGTATTCTTCCTTCTATATCTTCACCAGCATGTACTGTTGCTTGAGTTTTTGATCTTAGCCATTTGTGATTTGTGTAATGTGAAATCTCAGGATTGTTTTGATGTGTATTTCCGTGATGACTAAAAATGTTAAATATTTCTTTAAGTTCTTCTTTGCTATTCCAGATTTCTCTGTTTAGAATACTCTGTTTAGCTCTTTTAAAATTAGGTTAACTGGTGTTTTGAAATCTAACTTCTTGAGTTTTTTGTATATTTTGAATATTAGCATTCTATCAGATGTAGGGTTAGTGAAGATCTTTCCCAAGCTGTAGGTTGCTGTTTTGTCCTATTGATAGTGTTCTTTGCCTTACAGAAGCTTTTCAGTTTCATGATGCTTCATTTGCCAATTGTTGATCTTAGAGCCTGAGCCATTGTTGTTCCGTTCAGGAAAATTTCCCTTGTACCAATGTGTTCGAAGATGTTTCCACTTCCTTGTCTATTAGATTCAGTGTATCTGATTTTATGTGGAGGTCCTTGATCCACTTGGACTTGTGCTTTATACAAGGAGATAAAATGGATCTATCTGAATTGTTCCAAATGCAGACTTCTAGTTAGACCAGCACCATTTGTTGAAGATGCTTTCTTTTTTCTACTCTATGTATTTGGATTCTTTGTAGATTAAGTAGGCATTCATAGTTGTGTGTGCTTATTTCTGGGTCTTCGATTCTATTCCATTGATTGATCTTTTGGTCTCTGTATCAATATCATGAGTTTTTTTTTTTTTTTTTTTTTTTTTTTTTTTTTTTTTTTTTTTTTTTTAAACACTATTGCTCTGTAATACAGCTTGAGGTTAGGGATAATGATTATCTTAGAAGTTCTTTTAATGTTGGGAATGGTTTTCACTACCCTGGCTTTTTTTTTTCTATATGAAGTTGAGAATTGCTCTTTCCATATCTTTGAAGACTTGTGTTGGAATTTCGATGAGGCTTTGCATTGAATTTCTAGATTTATTTTTGTAAAATGGCTAGTTTTACTATGTTAATATTACTGGTCCATGAGTATGGGAGATCTTTCCATATTCTGAGGTCTTTTTCAGTTTCATTATTCAGGGATTTGAAGTTTTTGTCATATAGATCTTTCACTCGCTTAGTTAGAGTTGTACCAAGATATTTGTTATTATTTGTGGTTATTGTGATAGGACCAGCCCTACAGTGGATATGAGGAGGAAAACCCCAACAAAAAAGGGTAATTACAACCAAGAAAACATAAGGAATTAATTATTTCACAACAAACTCAATAGCAGAGAATCATGCATAAGTAATACTACCTGCAACAACAAAAATAACAGGAACTAACATTCATTGGTCATTAATATCTCTCACCATGAATGGACTCAACTCTCCAATAAAAAGACATATGCTAACAAACTCAATACTTAAACAGAATCTAGCATTTAGATTCTTTCAAAAGACATACCTCAGTAACAAAGACAAATACTACTTCAGAGTAATATGTTTTGTAAAAAATTTTCCAAGCAAATGTGTCCTCCCAAAAAACAATCTGAAGTAGCCATTCTAATATCCAATAAAATAGACTTTCAACCAAAAGTTATCAAAAGAAAAATCCACTAAGATGAATTCTCAATTCTAAACATCAGTTCCCCAGATGCAAAAGCACCCACATTCATAAAAATGGTTACTAAAGCTCAAAACACACATTTAACCTAACAAAATAATAGTGGGAGACTTCAACATGCCACTCTCACCAATGGACTAGACATTAAAATAGAAATTAAACAGAGACACAATGAAACTAACAGAAGTTATGAACCAAATGCTTTTAGCACATATTTACAGGACATTTCACTCCAAAACAAAAGAATATGCCTTCTCAGCACCTCATGGAACTTCTCTAAAATTGACCGTATAATCAGACACAAAATAAGCCTCAACAGATGCAAGAAGATTGAACTTATCTCATGCAGTCTTTCAGATCACCACAGACTAAGACTGGACTTCAATAACTGCAGAAACAGCAGAAAGCCCACATTCTCATGGAAACGGAATAACTTTCTACACAATGAGAAAATTTTAGTTTATGTAGTATCATTGGTTGATATTTTAGAATATTTCCTGCTTCTGCGTTTTTGAAGTATTGTTTAGAAACCTGTAGACTACCTCCATAACTTAAAGAGTATTCCATATATCTTCATTTCATTGTTTCAGTATTTATTTATTTATTTATTTATTTATACTGGATTTATTTACTACATGGATCAGGCAAGCCCGGAGTCAACATAGATCTTCCTACCTCTGCCTTTAATGTAATGGTATTAAATATGTATGTTACCACAACCAGGTTTGTTTCCAATTTTAATTAGCGTGTGTTTTTATTCATCTTAAACTGAAAGCATAGCTATAGACATTACACAAGAAAATTGAAACTGCCCACAGTTTCACGAACTGGGTTCTTCTCAGCCAGGAGGGAATAAAGGACCTAAAATAAAGGGTTTGAAATGCAAAGAGAGCCGGGTGGTTGTGGCACACACCTTTAGTCCTAGCACTTGGGAGGCAGAGGCAGGTGGATTTCTGAGTTCGAGGCCAACCTGGTCTACAGAGTGAGTTCCAGGACAGCAGGGCTACACAGAGAAACCCTGTTTTGAAAAACCAAAAGAAAAAAAAAAGAAATGCAAAGAGAAAGCACAAAGCCAAGTTGCATCCCAATCAAGGCTCCACTTTACTTAGAATAAGCTAGGGTTTTTATAGTCACAAGAGAAACCAAAACCAAGTCTCTAGATTATACTGCAAAGAAAGTTCAGGTTCCAAAGTCCCCAGGTTCAGAAGATCTTCAGGCAGCTGGCGTACACACTCAGGCAGTGGGTGTGCTCAGGCAATGGGTGTACACAGGTGGTGAGCATACTCAGGCGGCTTCTTCAAAAACAAACTGATAGTCAACAGAGAGTTTCTGTCTTAACTCCCAAGTGTTAGCCTCCAATCAGAGGCTGCCAGAAGTCCGATGGCTTAAGTGAAGGGGGAAGGTAACAATTCCTCCCTTTTTATTTAAAAAAAAAATTGCAGAGCTAAGGTATAATCAAACAACATGGTCTTGCACAGGAAATTTCATGGTACTTTGATGAATCATACCTGTGGAATAATATCTACTGGCAGATATGTTACCCGTCTTTGAGAACATGTACATCTAATTTGTACTACAAACTGGGCTTATTTTGTGTTTTTACAAAAACACAACCACTCGGCACGTGCCTCTGTCTTAGGTTGATTATTTGCCAGAGACCTAACCCAAAGAATACAAGTTTTTAAAATGCACATTCTTCCATGCACCCAATGCCAAGACATGCCTTTATTGCCTGCTAAGTCCATAAACTGCCACAGTGTTTTTGAAAACCATCTTCTCTGAAGTTATCATAAAGCTGCACGCCACTGTACTGGAGATAAGTGTAGGCAGCTACAATATATCAGCTCTGATTCTGGGAACCTTTGCTGAGAACAAGCCTCAATTCAAATGCAAAGTAGTAAATTCAGGCTAGTACTTTGGGATTTCACCAGCCTGAAACAGCTAAATGCTGTAGTGACTTTACTTTTCCTCCGGGCATGAGCAAGTGAATTTGAATTGTTTATTTAGCTTCAGGAGAAAGCAAATTTTTGAATTAAGTGGGCATTTCCAGAGTGACAGAAAAAGCTGTCAGCTCAAAAACAAAAGAACAGAGTGACAGAAAAAGCTGTCAGCTTAAAAACAAAAGAAAAAGAAAAAAGACTTTTCAGCAGTATGTTTACATACACTTACTAAGAAGGCTGTGGATCTGAGTCCACCTGGCATACCAATCTTTCAGGCAGCCAACACGCTCCATCCTCTTTCTGAGAAAAAATACACACAGAACCTCAGCCCCAAACCAAAACAGGATCTGGATCATTCCAGGTATTAGTGAGTGGATCTCTCCACCTCAGCATGGCATACGAACTTGAACTATTAGGATGTCAGTGTTGGTCTGCAGTGGACTGACCTTTGATGTCAGTCTGCTAAAAGTTCAAAACAAATAACACAAGAGCAAGGTGTACCTTTGGAGATCTAGGAGGATACAAATTCCCTCCTTTAGTTTTCAAAAGCCAATTTTTAAGAGTGTGATGTTCACGTTCAACAATCCCTTGTCCCATTGTGTTATAGTTTTATGTTTGATGTCAAAATGTACACAAAATGGCACAAAATTTTTGCCAGATTAAGCTGGCCCATTGTCTGTCTTAATTTTAGGTAAGCCCATAACATTAAAGGCTTGTAAACAATGATCAATTCCATTTCTAGAGGCCTCTCCTGTATGCAGGGAAACAAATATAAATCCTGAACAAGTATCAATACAGACATGTATTTATTTAAGCTTTCCGAATTCTGCATAATGAGTTATATCCATCTGCCAAATATGATTGGGCATAAGGCCTCTTGGATTTACTCCTAAATGTGGAACTGGAGATAAATAACACAATTAGGGCATTGTTTTACAATCATTCTTGCTTGCTCTTCAGAAATTTTATGTTTAAGTCTTAAGGTATGGATAGAAAGATGGAATTTATTATGATCCTGTTTAGCTAGTACAACAGAATCTGAAACTAAAACTTCTCCTACAAGAGTTCTGTCAATAAATTATTACCTGCAGCTACTGGTCCAGGAAGACCAGAATGAGCTCGTATATGGCCAATATAACAATGATTTTTTCATGCAAGAATGGCATTTTTCAATTGTGAAAATAAGGATCCTGCTGTAGTATTAAAATTAAATGTACTATAAATTTCTAGTAAAGGAACTGACTGTCCCACATATAGGCTATCAGTGAAAAGATTGAAAGCATCAGTCACAGCCTGAAACACATTTAATATTGCTGTTAATTCAGCTAACTGAGCTGAGAGACCAGGAGTCTCTATGACTAACAGTTGATTATTCAGAAGATATCCAGCTCATCCTTTAGAGGAACCATCAGTAAATACCACAAGAGCATTACTCAAAGGCTGTAAAGATGTCATGTTAGGAAATATCACTTCATGCACATTTAGGAATTTTATCATTTTATCCAGAGGAATCCTCAGGATAAATCCTATCTGAACAAGCAACCAATGTGTACTATGCTGTTTCAACCAGGAATCTTGCTCTAAATAAAAGGTTGAATGATAACATCTGGCTCCTTGCCAAAATAAGTCAGTGCTTGCTTTCTACCAAGGATGATCATATGAGCTACTGCCTCATAATATGGCAAGATATTACGCTTAGGAGACACCCTTGAATGTATCCACATGAGAGGTGTTTTTTGCATTAACAATGCTGTAGGAACATGAGCTGTATTGAAAATTAACAAATGCAAGGGTAAAGAATAATCTATATAAGTAACAAATTGATTTTCAATAGCTCTTTCTACCTGCTGTAAGGCTAACATTCCTTCTCTAGTTAAAAATCTAGGAGAATTTGGATCAGAATTACCTCTGAGAATATAAATTAAGGTTTCAATTCTCCCGTAGTAAGCTTTAGATAGGGACGAAGCCAACTGATATCACCTAATAATTTTTGAAAATCATTTAAAGTTTTTAATCTGTCTCTATGTATAATTATCTTTTGAAGAAAAATAGATTGATCCATAAGTGTAAATCCTAAATAATTATATGGATCCTTCTATACGCCCCCCTGGGGTACCCCGAGCCAGCAGGGATGGGGGGCTGAGATATCAAATCCTTCTCGGCCGGTTTTGAATGCGAGTACCTTTTATTTATCTTTCTTTCTTTCAAGGTTAGCCACAAAAGGGGAGGGGAAACAAAACATACAATTTGTTACAAGAAGAGGGGAAGAGAACAGCCGTTACTCTAAATGTATTATCTCTAAGTTTTGAGTCTGAGTAATTCCATGCCAGTAACACAGAGGAAGATCCTAAGGGCTCTGGTCTTATAGCCCTGAGACAAAAATGTCTTGAAAATTGCTTAGCCTAACCTAAACTAACCTAGCCTAAGCCCTACCTAGCCAAGTCAGCTAAGACTACCACCCAAGCCTCCCGAAATGGCAAAATGCCATGCAAAACTGCTCCGAAGCCAAAAGCCTCGGGGCAGAAAAAATGATCTTTAAAATTGCCTAGGCAAAGAGCCAGGATCCACCCTCCACCCAAAGCCCTCCAGGCAAGGCTGCCTTGATCTGCTTTGGAACTGGCTTCTATTTATAGTCCAGATTCAACTGTCAGGCTGCTAAGACATTTCTGATTGGCTGACATGAAGTGCCTGCCAGTTAAACTGACGTTTGGGTACATTGAGACCCTCTCTTAAAGGGGCAGCTCCCCACAGTTCCCCCTTTCCTTTTTATTCAAAAATTGAGTGGCAATCAGCGCTTCTATCAAGCAGGTGCATCAGGTCAAAATTTTTTCCAAACTAAGTCATCAAGCCCTTTACTGAGCACACACGCAGTGCAAGCAGGGTAAGCTAGCATTCCCTGTTGGCGTGGCCTCTGCTTTAGGCGACTGGCTTGCTTGAGTTCTTAGTACCTTAGCACACATAGCTGAATTAAGAAGCAAGCACACTCAAAAGACACATTCTCACTCTACCGGGTGCAATGGGCAGAATCCCTC
>JADRCC010148032.1:0-14861 GCA_019843855.1 Hylomyscus alleni
GGTGTTTTGATTATTATGTGACAGGAGGAATTTCTTTTCTGGTCTAATCTATTTGGAGTTTTGTAGGCTTCTTGTATGTTCATGGCATCTCTTTATTTAGGCTAGAGCAGTTTTCTTCTATAATTTTGTTGAAGATATTTACTAGCCCTTTAAGTTGGGAGTCTTCACTCTCTTCTATACCTATTAACCTTAGGTTTGGTCTTCTCATTGGGTCCTGAATTTCCTGGATGTTTTGGGTTAGGAGCTTTTTTGTTTTGCATTTTCTTTTTTGTGTCAATGTTTTTTTCTATGGTATCTTCTGCCCCTGAGATTCTCTCTTCTGTCTCTTGTATTCTGTTGGTGATGCTTGCATCTATGACTCCTGATCTCTTTCCTAGATTTTCTATCTCCAGGGTTGTCTCCCTTCGTGATTTCTTTATTGTTTCTATTTCCATTTTTAGATCCTGGATGGTTTTGTTCAATTTCTTCATCTGTTTGGTTGTATTTTCCTATATTCCTTTAAGAGATTTTTGTGTTTCCTCTTTAAGGGCTTCTAGCTGTTTACCTGTGTTGTGTATTTCTTTAAGTGATTTATTTATGTCCTTCTTAAAGTCCTCTATCATCATCATGAGAAGTGATTTTAAATCTGAATCTTGCTTTTCTGGTGTGTTGTGGTATCCAGTACTTGCTGTGGCAGGAGAATTGGGTTCTGATGATGCTAAGTAGCCTTGTTTTTTGTTGATTAGGTACTTGCCATCTGGTTACTTGTAGTGTTAGTTGGTCTTGCTGTCTCTGACTGGAGCTTGTCTCTCTTGTGGGCCTGTGAGTCTATATTCTTAAGTGTCAGCACTCCTAGGGAGACCAACTTTCCCCTGGGTGGGATTTGGGTGCAGAAGGCTGTGGGATAGCCTTAGCTCCAGGACACAAAAGGAGACTGGAAGGATCCTGTCCCTAGCTGTTCCACTGTTCCTGTATCCTGTGCTCCTGGCAGATCCCCATTTTGGACAGTTATTAGTACAAAAGTGGCAATCTCACCTTTGGGGTTAGGTGTAAGAGCTCTCTTGGAAAACCAGCTCTCTCCTGTGCAGGATTTGGGTGTGGAGGGCTATGGGACAGCCTTAGCTCTGGGACACAAATGAAGACTAGAAGGCCACCCTATAATTATTGTTAGTATGAAGGTACCTTTTTTATTTTGCTTTTATGTTCATGCATAGACATAGTGATGAACAGAGAAAGCTGGGAAAGGGTGGATTTTAAATGATATGCATGTATATGTGCTACCTTGAAATATACATTTAAGTTGTTTCCCTTTAATCTGTATAAATGGCAGGTCATCATGAGGAAGACATTATCAGATACTCCTGTAAGAATATTCCTCTGGCAACGGAGGTGGAGGTTCAGAGGAAGAAAGGTTGTATGTTAGGACACAAGCATAGGGGTTTTGATAATCACCCAGACCAAGAATAGGTATCACTTGAAAAAGGAAATAGCAGAGGATCTGAAGAGAAGCATAGGGAGTGCCTGTACTCCAGGAGATCACTTTCTAGAACTTGCTATCTGGTGGAAGAAGCTCTACTCTATGAGTGACTCATAGGTCACAAGCCTTGATTAGGAAGTGTTGCTGTCATGATCAGAAATAGGCTAAGCAAGCAGAGCATGTTTTGTAAGGAAGAAAATCGGTGTTTCTTCTGATGTGTCAAGGTGCTTCATCTGGGGGGAACATCCAGCACTCATGTGGAGATAGCAATCTAGGGTTCAAATAATAAAAGATTTGAAGTTGTAGACCTGGGATCCATCTTTGCCATAATGAACACATAAATTGTGAGATTGTGAAAGATCTTTAGGGAAGCTCATGTGGATGTATGGTACTTGAAGTGCTAATGGAAAAAACATCTGTCAAGATGTTGAAGGGAAAGCCGGGCAGTGGTGGCACATGCCTTTAATCTCAGCACTTGGGAGGCAGAGGCAGGCAGATTTCTGAGTTCGAGGCTAGCCTCATCTACAGAGGGAGTTCCAGGACAGCCAGAGCTACACAGAGAAACCCTGTCTCAAAAAAATAAAAAAGATGTTGTGGGGAAGAATAGAGAGGAGTCAACAAGGTTGGCAAGAGGGCAGGAGTTCTGCCTTGGGGTCTTGTCTGAAAATTCCTTGGAGAATTTCTAATAGGCTCAAAGGCATGTTGAGTTTAGTGAAAGAAGAAAATAAAGCATTTGTTTCATTTAAAGGGGAGACATAGAGTGGGGGAGTAACTTGGGATGCTGGCTGGCTGGCTGGTTGGATAATTGGACTGGTATCAGACAATTTGGCTAAGTGGTTGGTCTCTGCAACAGCTCCATGGCAGAGGGCTTGGGAAATGAAGTTGCCTGCAAGGCACCATTGCACTTGGCAGTTAAGTCTTTAGTAGTACAGGCAAATGTCTGGAAGCTTTACTGTCAAGTTGTTTGGAGTGAAAGCTAAGAAAAAATGGATGCAGCTCCAGCAGTCTAGGAAATATCTGATTACAGTACAGGACATAATAGAACAAAGCCAGGAAGTAAGCATATGGGGTGATGACTCAGAACTCTGGGGCCTCAGGGGGCTGCGACCAGAGGAAATGAGAAATACTAAGATGAGAAATTGTCAACATGTGAGGTTCAGGAGAAGAAATCATACAAATTGAAAGCAGCACCTTTAAGGATACCCTGTGCTATACATCAGGCTGACAGCCCTGCAGACAGTATCATTTGGTGCCATTTTCACAAAAACCCACGAGGTAGATATAATCATTACCTGCATTCTTCAGAGGAAGGAAACGAAACATACAAAGATCAACTATCCTGCTTTTTGCCAGAGGAAAATAGGCCCAAAATTCATGTTTATGGGAAAGCAATATCTGAGTCTTTATTTACCACTGTACATTTTCACATGTTAATGAACACATATGATCCAAAGCAGGAAAATAGTCTTCAGCAGGTGATGGGGTTGAGTATGGTAACAATGCAGAAAGGCATGATTTTCTTTGACAAATGAAAACCTAAGGATCAGAAACAGTCTGTGGTTTTCTCACCAGAGATGATTAAGCTAACACTGGAGCTCAGAGTTTCTAATTCCAAGGCACTATGAGTTCTTCTAAAGTGGCAGGTGACTACATAAAGCTAGCTAGCAATGCCAATAAGCCTGATCTTGCCAGCAAAGAGAGACAACATGGCTCAGGAACAATCATTCTCAGGGAGCTCAGAAGTTATGTATAGGAATGCCAACTCTACCATTTACTAGCCATGTACCCTGTGGTCAGCTGCTCAAACTCTTTAAAGCTCTGAGAATAGACTGAAGGTATAGCTCAGTGGTAGAGTACCTAGAATACATAAAGCTGTGGGTTCAATCTCCAATACCCCTCAAAAGGAAATAAGGGAATTCCTTAACTCCTTTCTGTGTGGTAAAAATAGCAATAGCTTTCAACTCCCCAAATTGTTATTAGTGAAAACACCATAGGAGGATAAGAAGATGGTAGCACAGTGAGGTAAGTGACTGTCATGCAAGCATGAGAACCAATGTAGAAAACCAGATGTGTGGCTATGCTTGCAATCATAGCTACAGGAAGGCAAAAGGAGCAGAACCCCGGGACTCACTGACCAGCCAGTCTAGACTAATCAGAAATCAAAAGGCCAATTAAAGACCTGTTTCCAAAGACAAGGTGGATGAGTCCTTAGGCACACTCAAGTACACATTACCCAAATAAAATGTGGTAACCATACTATGCATGCATCACCACATCTGGCACTGAAAAGTCAATACATGCTTGTGGTCTGTGGCATTTGTTTCATTTATGGGTTTGCTGATTGTGGAGAAAACATGAATTAGGGGCAGGTAGCCTGCGTTCTCATCCCCAGTTGACCACTTAATTGCTCTGACCTAGACAGGTCACTTTACATAGGAGACAGTCTCCTGTGCTCTAAATTGAGGATAATTCACGAGTGGCTGTGGAGATCAATTAGGTAGTAGATGGTAAAGTGCAGGGAAAACTACAAAGTGCTGCACAAAGGTTATTTAATTCCACCTTGGAACTAAAAGATTAGCCTTCTTGAGAACCAAGCATAAAAGATGAGAAAAAGGAAAATAACCAAGTTAATGAATTCCATAAATCAAAACTGAAGCAGTTTGGAGGAAGAAAAAAGATGCTTACTTTTTCTTCTCCTAGGTAGAAGAAATGCATTTCACTAAACATGTATAAGAAGCTGTTTCAAATGAGGATTTAGGCAAGCACTGCTGTAGAGACAGGGTTGAGTCCAGCTCTGGTCGTTGATTGTCAACATCTCCCCTAGATCACCAAACAGACAGAACAAGCAATGCAGAATGTGAGTAACATGGCAGAGGAGTACTAGAACAAAGGGTTGTTCTGACAGGAACGCTGGTCTCCAACTGACATCTCAGAAGGGCTATTCTTCACTCTTTGGCCTTTAAAGTATGAGAAGTATGTGGGAGGGGTTTGGAGGAAGGGAGTCTTAGAGGAATGAAAAGAAAACCTAGGCAAAACAGCAGTAAAGGCATGCCTTTCAGGAAGGACAGATCAACCAACCGAAGAGAAGGCTTTGTGAATGATGAATACAGCACTGGCCAAAGAGCTCAGGACCCAGGCTGGCAACTGTTCATTGTGTCAATGGAGGTGTTGAACATGGATTTGTTCTAAGAACTACTGCACTCCCATGAGTGTCCAATTTATTGATGAGATATATTCCATTATTAGAACTTCAAGATGACTATTTACACCAGAGCAGAACTGATTGCCACTCAGAAGGGCCCAGTGGTGGCCTCTGTAGCTCAGAGAAATAATTCTTTACACAGATCTCTCCAGAACACCAGGAAGACTAAGCTGAACCATATTATACAAGGCTAGAGAATAAATAGCCATGAGTACTGTGGAAAGTGTCCACAGAATATTAAGCATAACGTGTGTCCTAAGTTGTTTTCTTCCCATTTGTGACTTCTCCCAGTATCTGACACAGCCTGCCACTTTCAGATCTGAAGCCAGTACTCTATATAACCTAATTTATTCTTAATCTCTGCCAACATGCCAACCGATTATCCCCTGCACTCTCTTCAGCCCCTACCACACTTGGAAGCATGAACAAGTAAATCTGTGCCACCATTCAGAGGTCAGATTGGCTTAGTAGTGTCTTTTAACGAAGATTGTCTATCTTGTTGGTATTGGGGAGTTGTCCTGTCTGGGCAGGTCAGCCTTTTACAAACCTGACAATGACTAATCTGTCAAGTAGCTACTTCATTGTTGAAAGATGCATAGCTTTGCGCAGGAAAGGTCATTTTCACTGGGTTTAGTCAATACAGAATAATGTATCACCTCTCTTCTTTCTGTGAACTCCAAGATAATATGTGGAATATTAGCTAAGGATTAAACCCTAGGTCAAATTCAGGGATGCAGTTAACACCAGCACACACAGAAACAATGTAGTAGCATATCTGGGATGGCTAGGATATTCTGTTCTGCTTAGACCTTGTCCCTTACAGAGGACCAGCATAAGGAAGTTACAGAGGCTTCAGGTCTATCCAGAATAATGGAAATTAGAAGTTAGTGTTGGCCATCAGTAAGAACATAGCTACCTTCTCTCTACAGCAGTGGCTCTCAACCTTCCTACTGCTGAGACCCTTTCATACATTTCCTCATGTTGTGGTAACCTCCATCCATAAAATTTTCTTGCTACTTTATAACTATAATTCTGGTAGTGTTATGAATTGTAATATCAGGTATTCACGATAGCTGATATAGGACTCCAAAGGGGTCACAACCCACATGTTGAAAACTACTGTTCTACATTATCCTGTAGTAATTGGTATTGTCACCAAGTAGTAGATATCAGAGCCCTGATTATATCTTTCTAATATAAGTAGACACGGAAAGTAACTAGTAAACTTTGGTACTCAGTTTTAATAGAGACCACATTATTTACATAGTTCAACATGAAGATAAACCATAATGGATATGTAAACTAGATATGCAACTAAACTAAAATTTAGAGAAACAACAGTCCTTAGAAAACTTGGTGAGACTTCTCTGCATTCATCAATTTTAGTATCTTCTTTCTCATATTACTGTTCAATACACTAGTGTCCACAGGAGATTTATTCTGAGCATACTTCAAAGGCTTGACTATCTGATGACTCAAACAATCTAGAGAAATAGTGTGACATTACCATCTCTCTTTCTTTTTTATTACCACCTTCACCTTGTCATGAGCCATGATATGGAAGAACCATTTTTGTGAGTCTTTTCTAAGAGCCATTTACTAAAGTCATCAATCAAAGGTGTCTTTTCTTCTGATCATGGTTCTTCTGTCTTCTGAGATCTGTGAGGCACCAAGAGGGAAAGTAAGATGACTATATATGGTTATTTCCCAGCATGAAATCCTATGAATGTATTTTCCTGAATCAGGAATTAAATGTTCCTTCTCTAAACTTAAATTCCTTGTCCCCAAAGTCAGAGTGTATGGTATTCATAGCATATGCTTGAGAGTCTCTTAGAAATTACTACTCCCCAGGCTGTTTTCTCTTAGGACTTGGACTGAGGAAAGTGAATTATCTCAGAATGGAATGTTTAAAAGAATATTCCAAGACCATAAGCAGATTTCTAAATAGATGTAACTAAATGTTTTTTCCACATGTTCTGCAAAATCAGACCCAACAATAGTCCTCATTGTAGCTCTGAGGCTTCCAGTAGAAATAGCTCAAATAGTGACATTTTCCACAAACTAATAATATAGAATCAAGGACCTCTGAGTTGTCTGTTCTGAAAACCCCAAATAGGAAAGGTTCACTTGAATCTGATTGGGAGGTATGCATCCATTGTTTTCATTTTCTTTAGACCACAGACTAGAAAGATGGGTTTGGAGGCAAGAAAACATTTATCGATAGAATGAGGAAGTTCTGGGAAATGGAGACATCAAGCTTCACTTATGGTGGTATAGTACATGGATACTAAAGCATGCTATACTGAGCATGATTACAAAAGAAGCTGGAGAAAGAGGACATAGAACAAAAGACCAGTGAAGTTTTTGAACATTCTCAAGAAGTGCTTTCACAGGGACCTGTAACTTTATTTGAAGAATGGATAAGGTGAACTCAGGGAACAAAAGAAAGGAAATGAAGCAGACAGAGGCTGGGGATCCTAGAAAAGATAAGTGCTAGAGCTATTACCAGATCTCAGGCTATGCTTTGAGAATTATATTTTTTATGCCCTGCTTGTAGAGTGGCCTGAGATCCCACAAGTTTTTTTTTTCAACTCAGCTGGCATTTTTACATGACTAGTGTGACAGTTTGCTTACTTTGGGGTTGGCCACTAGTAGGCCTCAATTAGAAACTTGGAGCTCCAGGCTACATTCAGAGTAGTCCCCTTCTCCCATGTATAATCTGTCTCCTTTCTCTTTGTTATTTAGTTGTGACTTCAGCTGCTCAGCTGCCCTCTAGTCTGAGATGGCTTGCTCTAAGTAACCTTGCAAGTGGAGCTAATGACTAGCCATTTCTGGAGTGGCTCTGGGTTCTCTGAAGGTTGCTATCTACCTCCATCATCTCTTCATTTCATGGAGGATTGGTAGGTGATTTTTTTTTTAACATAGTAGCCCTTTGCTTCCTCCTCTTCCTGTCAAATTTCTTCAGGGGCTGCAGTCTCAATTTGTCACTCCCAGCCTGAATCAGTCCTGGCTCTACTTGTTTTGTGACTCATGGTCTTAAGCGCTGACTGGACCCTTTTGCTGATTACTTGCAGACTTTGGACTGAGCCTCTGACTCCTGGATACTTTCCGTAGTACAGGCCCCAGCCCAAATGTTGTTGCACAGACCTCTGCCTCTGCTCTAGATGTCCTCCCAGTTTCTTGTTAGGCTATATGATTGTCAATGGGGAAAAGCCTAGAGAGACCTGTGGATCCTTCCTTCGTGAAAGGCTTACAAAATACAAGCGCCCCAGATCCTTTATTCCAAGCCTTAAGAACTGAGTGAACATAGTGAATGGAACTTGAAGATACAGAAGAGTTCTGTCTGAGGATTTTATTTCTGTGAAGATACATCATGGCCATGGAAACTCTTATAAAGGACATTTCTTTATTTTCTTAATTGAGTTATTTGCTTTATTGATGTCTAGTTTCTTGAATTCTTTATATATTTTGGATGTCAGTCCTCTGTCCAATGTGAAGTTGGTGAAAGTCTTTTCCTATTCTGTAGGCTGCCATTTTGGCCTTTTAGCAGTGTTCATCTTATAGAAGCTTTTCAGTTTCATGAGGTCCCATTTATTAATGGTCAATCTTAGTGCCTGAGCTGTTGGTGTTCTTTTTAGGAAGCTGTCTCCTGTGCCAATGTATTTGAGGCTATTCTCCAATTTCTCTTCTATCCCCTTCAGTGTATCTGGCTTTAAGTTGAGGTCTTTGATCCACTTGGACTTGAGTTTTGTGCAAGGTGATAGATATGGTTCAATTTACATTCTTCTACATGTTGACATTCAGTTAGACTAAGACCATTTGTTGAAGTTGCTTTTCTTTTTTTCTATTGTATAATCTTGGCTTCTTTGTAAAAAAAAAATCAAGTGTTTATAGGTGTGTGGATTTATTTCTAGGTTTTCAAGTTGATTCTATTGATCAACTGTCTGTTTACATGCCTATACCATTCAGGTTTTTATTACTATTGCTCTGTAGTACAGTTTAAAATCGAGAATAATGATACTTCTAGAAGTTCTCTTATTGTACAAGATTGTTTTAGATATCCTGGATATTTTGTTTTTCTATATGAAGCCAAGAATTGTCCTCTCAAGGTCTGAAAAGAACTGTGTTGGAAGTTTGATGGAAATTGCATTGGATCCATAGTCTGCTTTTGGTAGGATGGCCAGTTTTACTATGTTAATACTACTGAATCCATGAATATGGGAGATCTTTCCATCTTCCAATATCTTCTTTAATTTCTTTCTTCAAAGATTTGAAGTTTTTGTCATATAGGTCTTTAATTTGCTTGGTTATAATTACACTGAGACAAAAACAAACAAAAATAAACTCCAACAACAACAAAACATTTAACTGGGACTGGCTTCCAGTTTCAGAGGTTTAGTCCATTGTCATCATGGCAGGGAACATGGTAGGATGCAGGCAGACACGGTATAGAGGAGCTGAGAGGTCTACATCTTCATCTGTGGACAGCAGAAGGAATCTTTGTGCCACACTGGACATAGCTTGAGCATAGGAGATTTAAAAACCTTCCCACAATGACACACTTCTTCTAACAAGGTCACATCTACTCTACCAAGGTCATACCTCCTAATAGTACTACTTCCTATGGGCCAAACATTCAAACACACGAATCTATGGAGGCCATTCCTATTCAAACTACCACAAGCACATTCTGTCTGGATAGTCATCACAGAGTTCTCACTCTGCATTAAAAACAAAATCAATAGAAATCAATAATATAAAAGAAGAATTATTCAATTTTCTCTCACACCGAGTAGCCCAATAATAAGCATCTGCCCTCTGGAAAGCCTGGGAACCAAGTAACTACTCATTTTAGGAAGCTAGGTGCCTCAGCTATCCCAATCTAACACTCAAAGTCAGAAGAATTTATGTAGAACTGCTGGTCTTGGTTTCATGCTGGAAGGCAGGAAAAGAATAGCAGCAGCAGCAATGACACAGATGTACTCACGAACAACAAGTGAAAGCAAGTAAGCTAGCAGCACTGCTCTTTCTTTAAATTTCTTTCTATGAGGAACTCTACTAGAAAGTGCTACGCTTCAGTTAATCCCTCCATGAAACAGCTTCACACATCCACCAGACCTGCTGGAAAAGAGAGGAGGAGGGGGCTTGATTTTTGTTTGCTTTGTTGTTGTTGTTGTTGGTGGTGGTGGTGGTTGTGGTGCTGGTTGAGACATGGTCTCTCTACATAGCCTTGGCTGTCCTGGAACTTGATCAGTAGACCAGGCTTGGCACAAACTCATAGAGATAAATCCACCTGCCTCCGCATTCTAGGTGCTAGGGTTAAAGATGCGCACCACAACATTCAGCTCATACCTGTGTCTTTTAGTCGATTACACATCCAAAGAATTTGACAAACAAGATTTACCACTGTGCTCACTAAGCTCATGTCCCAGGAACATTCACATGGATGAGGGTGACAGTCAGGAAGAGATGAAAAAAGAAGGGCCTACTGATAATATCATTAGTGAATCTGGACATTAAAGGGCATCTAACAACCATTTGGTGTCGTGGCTCTGGTACCGACGGCCTAACTATTCAGATGAATAATCAAAACTCCCTATTCTCAGTCTAAGCTTAAGCAGAAAGCAATGCTGCTGATCATCACAGTTGCTCCACAGTGATCAGTGCAAGTACAAAGCCTTTTTTCTAAATGGAACTTCTGAGAAAGATTGTACAAATGACCAATGAATAACTCACCAGCTCGTGGAGCAAAAGCAGAAAGAAGGAAAAGGGTCCTGTGACCACATGGAGAAAGAAATTAACAGGTCTTTATTTGTTTTTTAGTCTAAAGCTACTACCTCCCTGCTCAGTGCATAGCTGCACACTGCTAACATTCATTTCCTGCCTTATTAATGAAGAAAGTTTTGTTTTCTCCCAAGTCACTCTATATAATTAAACATAAAGACCAATAAGAATTTTCAGGCCTTAAACTATTATGAATTTGAAATATTTTAAGTTTTTATTAATATTATTTGTATGTGTGTGTATGTGTGTGTGTGTGTATGTGTATGTGTATGTGTGTGTGTGTGTGTGTGTATACACACATAGCTGCACATTCTATAGCACCCACATGGAAGTCAAAGGATAACTTTGAGTAGATGTCTTTTTTCCCTTTCATTGTTAGTTTTAAGAATTGCACTCAGCTCTTCAGGTTTATTTTTAGGTTCCGAGTCATCTTGTAGATCCTTAGGCCAGTTCTAGAATATGTTCACAATGACTTTTATTTAAAGTTCATAATGACTTTTATTTAAAAGTTGAATATAATAAAATTTCTAAATTCCAAGTTATCATATACATATTTAATTTATTCAATAAGTAGTTCATGCGGTGGAGTGGTAGCATACACCTTTAACTCCAGTACTCAGGAAGTGGGGCAGGTTGTGCATTCAAAGCTATCCTCACCTAGATAGCAAGTTTAAGACTCTAGAGTGATACCCTGTCTTAAAAGGGGATGGACAGAAAATTTCAGTCTGACTCATAATATGGAAATAACCAAAGTACAAGTAGATCAGTCATGTTATACTTCCACAATGGCACAGAGTTCAAAACTAAACTAAACATATGAATAAATTGGTAAATAAAGTTAAACTGGACTATAAACAAGTAAAAAACATTAGCTAGAAATCTTTTTTAAAAAAATAAATAGGGACACTTGCCTTACCTTAATGTATTAAAATATATTCTAAAGTTACAGTAATTACTACAAGTTGTGACAGAAAAGACAGATTAGTGTACAGAATCTGCCTGGAAGTAGCCTCAAATATATGCATATTTAGTGCAGGACAGATGAGACATCACAAACCAGCATCAAAATATGGTAAGAGAAATGGAGAGATACTTGAGGTGAAAATTAATTCACATCTTTTTATGTAGAGATAAAAACCAACAAAGAAAAACCATAGCCTGCTACTATGTAGTCACTTTCACCCTGACATCTGGAGAAGGTAGAACTGTGAATCTGAGTCATGCAATTCCTTGCATCTAGTGTGAATCTTTTGAGAATGATTCGTGTTATTGCATGTACTGTGCATTGTTAGATAAAATGTCAGAAGTGGATTTTCATGAATTCTATGAATGTTCTATTGAAGGACATCTGACTTATTTCCAATGTTAGGCTCTTGTTAATAAAGTTTATTTAAACATTTTCATGAGGTTCTTCTTTAACATGTGTTGTCATTGGTCTTAGATAATTACCTGGGAGAATAATGACTGTGTGTACAGTTAGTAGATACAGAGTTTTTAAGAAAATGTCAAGCAATTTCTCAGAGTGGTTATTCTATTTTTCATTCTCATTGAAAGGGTATGAGAATTCTCTCATATTCTGCTCACCATCTGGTATGGTCAATCTTTATTTTTAACTATTTTGTTAAATAGTGATATTTTCTAGTAATATTTTCTAGTCATTTCTAATCACACTTTAGGAAGTATATGATGTAAGGAATCTTTTGTGTGCATTAAGCATTTGGAAGTTTCTTTTGTAAAGAGTTCATTTGATATTTTTGCTCATTTTAGTTGCTTATTTATCTTTTAACTAACAAATTATGAAGTTTTATACATATTTCCATGGTCATAGCCAAATGTATGACTTTTAAAATACTTTTGCCTCCAAATATAGCTTACTGACTCATTTTCATAACAGGATCCTTTTAATGATTAGAAGTTTTTAATTTGTATGAACAAAAACTATATATTTTTTATTGCTTCTGAGTTAGAAAAACATCTAACTCTAAGCAGTGAGAATGTTCTCTTGTTTTTTTCCTTTAGAAGGTTTATGGTTTTAATTTTATATTTAGGTCTGTGATTCATACTTGATTACTTTTGTAGAAGTTATAAGGATAGGATCAAAGATCATCTATTCATATAGCTAGCCAGTTATTGAATTGACAGTTTGTGAGCATAATTTTCCTTTCTAATTAGATAGTTTTGTTACCTCTTTCAAAAATAAGATAAGTACATTACAGTGGATCTAGTTCTAGAATCTTTGTCACTTTGATATGTTGGTCAGTACTTATAAAAATAGCATACCATCTTAATTAATATCACTTTAGATAAAGACTTAGAGTCAGGAAAGTTTCACCCTCCAACTCTGCTCATATTTCTCAGTATTACTCTTGCATTTGTAGGTACTTTGCATTTCCACATAGATTTTAGAACTGGCTTATCAATCTCCACAAAACATTAATTTTATAAATCTTTAATTATACAAATCTATAGATCAACTTCTTGTAATTGACTGTCATCCCACAAATAGCATCATCCTATTTGAGTATGTGGCATAGTTTTCCATTCCTTCAATAAGATTTTAATAGAAAAGTGTCTTTGACATATATGTGCTTTAGGAGGATTAATTTCATATCAATATGCAATATAGGTTGAACTAGCAGCATGGATATTTCTTGTGGTTGTATCATGCCAAGCCATAAATAGGAAAGATATGCTGGAATAAATGTGTCCATAGAGTGACAATTAGGAAATGCATTGCAGGATTAGAATTACCAGGAATTGGTGAATGGCTGTGGAGAGTAAGAAGTAAAGAAACTTATATTACTCTAATATTTCTCCTCTAGATAACCTAGAGAACTAATATTTCCCTGAAACTCAATCCTCTGTCATCTAGAAGTACGTATTTCATGTTTATTATTAGCAGTCTTGCTTGACTCTAAGAACACAACAACAGCAAAAGCACACAAGGTCTTCACCTTACAGGAACACTCCACAGATGATAAAGACACTTATTACACAATCACAGGAATGGATACAAAATTGCAACTAATAAAAGTACTCTAATACAAGCGTATGTAGCATCTAGATATTGATTTCTGATGCTATTCTCTAGTAAAGACAACCAGAGCTCCTTGAATAAATTATTTATAGAATTACAGGAGAAATTATGTAAGATAAGCTAGAGTATCTTGTAACTACAGAAAGCAAAAAAGCACTGAAAACAAAACAATGCATCCAAATGGTTAGATCTCATTGCAGTGTTAACAAAATACATGGAAATTTCTCAATGGCCAAAGCTGAAATACTATAACCAGTAAAGTAAATGAAGCAATGACAGAATATAACCTTAAGTGTTATGATTCTAAATTGGTATAAAAGATTGAATAAATAAATTCATCAATGAGATACACTAAGCAACTTACTCTTTCATTGCAGTTTATAATTCTAATAAATTATATAGACCCTCCATCCTAAGGGAAGAGGATCACACTATCCCCTCCTCAAATGTGACTTGTGTATAATGATTTTTTGGAAAGTGTATTATGAAAGTAGAGAGAGTAATTTCATGGTGGAGAAATTAGACACATTCTTTTGACTGGTGATTAAGGTGATAAATTACATGTATATTATATTACATTTATTTTATGTCATTTTACTTCTGTAGTTTCCCACCTAAAAAATTTTAAGATATTCTAACAATGAGGAAAATACCAGGCAAATCTCAAAGGATGACCATTCTATAAACTGTATAACCAATGCCCTTCAAAACTGTCATGGTCATCAAAATCAAAAATGAGTGTGAATGATTTTTTTCATAGCTAGTAGAAATCAAAGTAGTTCAATACAGTGTGGCATCCTAAAATTCAAGAACAGATGATAAAAACAGGAAGTCTGAATAGACTGTTGAGTGCTGTTACTATCATATCAATACAATATTGGTTCATTATTAACAAATCTTTCACACAAATGTGAGACTATTAAGGGCAATGTTTTAGGATTACTGATACTGAACCATTTCCTATAGGTTTTGGTGTGATTCTGAGCTGTTCTAAATATAAAGCCTGTTAAATTAATATGCATTCTGTAATATATACCATATAAGGGGAACTTGGAATTTGAGAAGGGCTTTGTGAGAAAATTACCCTTTATTTGCCATGAAAGGAATAAAGGAAAGCATGAGCAGGTATAGATCTCAGGAAAAAGCATACAATACAAAAGGCTTTGAGAATAATTTTTTTTCAGTCAGCAGAGTGTGGGAGGTGGTCAAAGTAAACAATGACATCTAATTTTGTTTCAACTAACACAGAGCCTAATGCAGGATTCATTGATATCAAGACACTGGAAGAGGTCAGAAAACCAGTTTATACATGTGATGAGCTGTCTGTGAGAAGTCCAAATGAAGAAATAATTGTGTATGGAGACTTCAGGAATCACTTCAAA
>JADRCC010148050.1:0-13707 GCA_019843855.1 Hylomyscus alleni
GGGGGGGTTATTGTTATATTTGCTATTTTAATACTTTAAAATATCATAGCTTATATTTTCTAGATGTTGTTGTTAAACTTGCCAAATTATGGGAGAAGAAAGCTTGATAATAAATATTTCTCATATCTCACTCACACAAGCCCTCACAGGAAGCATGATGTAAGTTTGACAAGTACTTTCCTACTTTTTATGGAAAAGCAAGAAAAATAAACACTATTTTTTTATTTCTACACTAATCAGTCCTTGCTATTTTAATTACCATGATTTTTCTTATTTCAAAGCTAACTCTAAAACAAAACAGCAGATAAAACTGTAGAAAGTCTTAATTTAAGACTCCTTTATATCATGGAAAATAACAAAATACCACATTCTTCAATTCTTCTTCTTTCCTAACATTTGGAAGTTGTTATCAAAATGTGATATGGTGGTAAAATAAATGGGAAAATGAATCAAGGACTTTAGTTAAGGGAGGGATGTTCAGGTCAATCTAAGAGAAGAGAGAAGTGGGGGAAAACAACTTCTAGTTATAAGTATTTAAAAGTCCCAAGGAATCATTTTTTAAATTTACCTAAGACTACATATAACACATGTAAGTGTATGAATATCCACATCCATATACCGTTTAAATGACATTGTGCTACTTGGACTAACAATACCCCCCCTTAACGTAAGATCCATAGACTATTGAACAAAACACCTAGGATTAGGTGTGAGAAACTCCCTTTTGAGTTCTTGTTGTTAATGGAAGTCTCAGAGACTCCCAAAACAGTATAGAGTATTGATGTTGCCCTTGGTTGAATCCCAGAGATTGAAAGTGAGTCCTTGTTGCTGAAGACCCTATGCACTTAGGACACAGGTCTCAGGGGATTAGAGCTGTATATAACCTGAAAAACTGTCATCCTAAGGACTTGTTTACATAGTACCAGATGATGGTATGCAAGAATCCAAGAGAGGAAGGCAAGTAAGTGTTGCGGTAAATCTCCAACCCAAATATACCCCAGCAATGATAACACAACTCAATTAATATGAATACAAGCTGTGCGCCTAGATTGGGCAGATCTATCCCTACAATACCATCTTCCCCATCTATGAGACCCTTATAACTTACAGTTTCTCCAGGCCTGGTGTGCTTTTGCTCGGCTTTCTTTCCACCTCCTCTTCTGTCTCCCCTCGTAGCCTCCCCAAAGCCCCCCTCTCCTTTTCTCCCAAAACATTCAGCACCACCTTCCCCTCCTTCTCTGCCCAATACCCAGCTCTAGCCTTTATTTTATAAATTAAGGTGGGAAGAAGGATTATAGGAAATCACCTGAGTGCTGACTCATTCCTTGTTCACAGCCCCTCACAGGAGAACAGAATTAACATCAAATATAATTAGCCCCAGGGTTGTCACCAACAAGTAATAGTGCTACCCACCTTTGTAACATCTATGATCTATAACAATGACCAACATTGCAAGATGTCTCTAAGGCTGAAAGAGTGACTCTCATATAGGAGGTGTATAATTGGACTCAAGGACTATTCAAAAGGAAGAAAATTGCACCTGATTCCAAACTTAACCAGCCTACTAAAGCTAGTAAAGTCATGAATCTTTGAGATAAATTTCTTCCACAATCTTATTAAACCATCTACCACTGGGCTTGGGAGATGGCTCAGCAGTTAAAAGCACTGGCTGCTCTTCCAGAGGTCCTGAGTTCAATTCCCAGCAAGCACATGGTGGCTCACAACCACCTATAATGAGGTCCAGTGTCCTCTTTTGGTGTGCAGGCATACAAGCAAGCAGAACATTGTATACATAATAAATAAACCTTTAAAAAAAAAAACAACACCCACCATCATCAAATAAATTTCACTCTGCAACAAACGGATACCAGTACAGAAAATGATAACTAGTCAAAATGCAGAAAACAACGGACTAAGCAGTTCCCAGCACCAGCTGAAGCATTTGTCATACAATCATTGCATCTAAGGCTTAGGGAACATCACAGCAGGGGGATGAAAAAACCGTAAGAGCCAGAGACCCAGAGATCTGTTATGAGATTGTGTTTCCTTGAAATAACAAGGAAGAATCAGCCATAATTCCTCAACAATGTGCTGGCCTAAGCAAGACCGGAACAAGTAGAACATCAATAGACGTGTTATTGTTGAATAACATAAAACCCATTGGCCGGGTGGTGGTGGCACACGCCTTTAATCCCAGCACTTGGGAGGCAGAGGCAGGCGGATTTCTGTGTTCGAGGCCAGCCTGGTCTACAGAGTGAGTTCCAGGACAGCTGGGGCTACAGAGAAACCCTGTCTCAAAAAAACAAAAACAAAACAAAACAAACAAAAAAAAAAAAAAACAAAAAAACCTCATTGGGCCCATCCCTAGACAATAAACTCCTAGCAACTAAGAGCTCCTGAAACTGGAAGAAATAGTTATCCCCAAGCCTGGGGACCTTGATTGGCTATCTAATTCTAAGTGGTCAGACCTGAAATCATATAATACAAATAATACTAAACTGACTGAACTGGTTATGTTTATATATTTGTATATTTACATATATAGGTACATATGTAGCATAGAAAAAGAGACCATGAATTTGAGAGGGAGCAAGGAGAAGAGAAGATAGACAAGAAGGAAATACTGTAATTACATTCTTATAACAAATAATAATTTAAATGATCATAGGCTCTTTTAATTCAAATCAGAGTATCAGCTCTGCTGAGAAATAAATAATTATGAGCCAGGTAAATACCAAGTTTCAGAGTCATTAATAGATTGAATTCTGATTTTCAGATTTTGTTTTTCAAATTAGAAGAATATATTTTACTTAATCTTGGGAGATACGGCCTTTTAATGACTTCTTTCTGGAAGTCAGGACTGCTTCCAACTCTGTATTTTAAATTGCAAAGAACACAATTAGGTCCTTAATAAAAGTATTTGTAAAATTAAAGGGATATGCTTATAATCCATTAAGAAAATGTATAAATAGCCCTCAGGAATGCAGAGGTTGTATTATTACTTAAAATATTCCAGATAAAAGAAAAAGAAAAAATAAATTAGATCTTCATAACAACAAAAACAACTACAGGTCAAATACAGTGTCACTCAACACCTGTAACATTAACAAACACAGCTCACCTGCCTATCCCAGGAACAGTACAGTATTGTGGAGGAGAATTAATTTTAGGAACAAAGGGTTTAATTTTAACAATTCTATTAGCATCATTTCCTTAATAATAGAAGAAAAACTTTACTCATTTTCCTTCGGGTCAAAAAGGCATTTGAGACATCTGCCAATAATTACTGCTTCTCTCTTATTATGATGGTCCTAGTAGGATAATTGGCAAATCCAATGGAGTGGTCTCAGCAAGATTCATTGCGGGGATATAGCTGACATGAAGGTCTTACTTACTAGCTCAATCCCGAGCACATCTCTTAAATAGAGTACTGGATTCCTAATATCTTAGTGTTCTAATACTGAGAAGATACACCATGACCATTGCAACTGTTATAAAGAAAAGCACTTAACTGCAGCTTGCTTACAATTTCAGAGGTTTAGCCTACTATCATGTCAAGGAGCATGCAGGCATGCAGGCTCTCATGGTGCTGGAAAAGTACCTCGAGTTTCCTGATGGCTTCACAGACATCAGTAAAAGAATGACATTGGGCTTGCATTGAACTTTTGAAACCCCAAAGCCCAACTACAGTAACATACTTCCTCCAACAAGACCACACCTATTCCAACAAGGCCACACCTCCGAATCCCTCTCAAGGAGCACCACTCTGTAATGATCAAGCATTCAAATATATGAACCTATGGGAGTCATTTCTATTCTAACCAACACATCTACTGTGCTTATGTCAGTTAAGAAAAAGTGGGAGTTCACAAAGCCTTGAGATTCCACAATGAAGTGCAGTCTCCATTGGAGCCTGACATGGTAAATATTACCGAGTAGGAGAAACAGTCTGTGCCAACAACTTATCTATTGAATTTTTTTTTAAAAGATCTTGTTAAGATATAAAATGAGCAAAACTGAATAGAAAATATTACTGGTTCAAGAAGCATTTGAAGAAAAGCGAGCAATATAGTCAACCATCATCTTTAAAACAGATGAGAAATCCTGTTTTTATTAAAATTGTTAATGTCTTCTTCCAGGACTTCTAGTCAATCTTTCGCTAGCCATTTTTGCTTTTGTTCTTTGTTTGGACATCCATCCTAATGTCCTCTCTTCTTCCAAAGCTGCCTCATTCAGGCACTATCCCATGCTTCAATTACTTTCATGCTTCCTTTTCAAAGTTGAAGCTTTCATTTACTATTTTCAACATTTTCAGCTGAGACAAAGTTTAAAGTTAAAATTCATCTCTGCTTCATACTCCCTGGAGCTTTAAACATATGAGCCGAGGTGTACTCCTCCCTCTTAACAAACACTGCAGACACCCAGGTGGTAGTGGCGGTGCATGCCTTTAACAAAGCAATTGTGAGACAGAGGCAGGTGGATTTCTGAGTTAGAGGCCCTCCTGGTCTACAGAGTGAGTTCCAGGACAGCCAGGGCTATACAGAGAAACCCTGTCTCAAAAAAGAAAAAAGAAAGAAAGAAAGAAAGAAAGAAAGAAAGAAAGAAAGAAAGAAAGAAAGAAAGAAAGAAAGAAAGAAAGAGAAAGAGAGAAAGAGAAAGAAAGAAAGAAAGAAAGAAAGAAAGAAAGAAAGAAAGAAAGAAAGAAAGATTGCAGAATGCAGAAGGTAAATAGGAAGTTTGAAATAAGAAAAGAAAATATCATGAATGTTTACATTCCAAACTTTTTTTATTAATTAATTTTGTTCTTAAATAAGATTTATTTTTTATTTTATTCTTGTCTATGTGTTTGTATGAATGTGTGCTGTGGAGCGAGGGGTACCAGTGGAGAATAGAAGAAGGAATTGGATCTCATGGAGCCAAAGTTAAAGGCAATTGTGAGCCAACTAGTGTGGATGCTGAGGCTTTAATTCAAGTCCTATGAAGAAGCAATTACTCTTAACTTTTGAATTATCTCTTGGTATATATTGACAGTTTCATAGATATATATGAGCATGTTCATATGACTGGTAATGTATTCAGATTACCCTATTTGTCAAACCCTTTCTCATCTTAATTCCATTTCTACCAATCCTCCTTCCTTCCTATATCTCTTTCTCAGATCCATGACTTTGGGGTTATTTTTATAATTCACTTAGTCTAAGAAGGACCATTTTTGTGATCATTAGATTGCAACAATCTATTGGAGCCTGGTAGGTACACAACAGAAGACAAATGAACTCTTCTATCCCTGAATTTATCATTATCAAGTAGTTGAGAAGGAAAGCATATAGCCCCCGTAGTCCTTACTCCATCAATGCCCGACTATTGATGATGTTGTTCTTATATAGACCCAGCATAGGCATCGACAGCTGCTGTGAATCTGTGGTAGTGAGGGCTATCTTGCCCAAAATATGACACTTCTCAGCTCTTCTTCCTGTGTTCAGATTTTTATATTCTTTTTGTCTTTTTTTTTTTAACAATGTATTCTGAGCCTTAGGGGGACTGGTATAAATGTCTTATTTAGGGTTGAGTATTTATTCACAGATTCTCAGAACCATGAGTCCCTCCATTCATTATTTCACTGGAAAGATAGGCTTCTCTGGCTACAGCTTATAATATTGTCGGTCCTTTGGTAAAAACAGAAATATTTAGACAGCAGTTTGGCACTTTGTCAATATACTTAAACAACTATATACAGTTCCTCCCAAAGAGTTTTTCTCCTTACAAGAGTTTTTGATCAGGTTTACTCTAGAAGACATGGATTCCTTCCTCTGGATAAGACCCCAAATCTAATCACAGAGAAGCTGGTAACCCTGACAACACTAGTGCTACTATTGCACAAGGGAGCACTTGTGCAATAGGAATATTCATTCCTAGAAGGTTGGTACCATAGTTTTTAGGATTAAAAATTTGTTCAGTATACCCTTACCTTAGTTTGTATAGTTCTGTCACTAGAAATAAAATTGTAATATAGCACTCATCTGCGTTTTGAGATTGGTGGCAGAACCCAGACTCTATAGGTTTTAGAGGCATATTGTGACGCTATTGTGCAGATACCAATGGTGCATTCGGAAACCTGGTTCTGTGGCAGTAGTCAATCCACATAGTGCCAAATGCAAGTGGCTATGCTTTATTAAAAACACGTTTTGCCAAATTGCTTTTACAAGCTAACCGCACGTCGCTCCATTGCTGGATAGATGAAAGCCAAGAGTTGATCAGGTGTTCTGCTCACGCACCGTGATGATTCCCGCTAAAAAATTGTGTCAAGTGATATGACCTTGATCCTGCTTTTTATATAAATAATAAGGGTGAGATGTTGCCTCCTCCCTCCTCTGCTGAGTTTCGAAACCGAAAGCGTGTCACACCTGGAACTGGCTCGCAGTCCTGCCTCCAGAGACTCTAGAGAACTTGATGATTGGGCCTGGTTGCTGACAAACTTGTGGGAGGGGTTTTGCCTTATCAGCTTGGTGGTTTCAATTTTTAACAACAATTATTAAAAATGGAGCACGGTTGAATTAGAAGGACATCTACGGCCAATTTTTATTACCTGTCCTTTGGGATGAGGTATTGATAAGGTAATATATATTAGGTATTTGTGGATTCCTCCCCCTGTTCTGCTGACAGGCCTACGTGACCCGAGGCATGCTGCTTGCCTCTCCTGATGGAAGTCCCACCTCTACAGACTCCAGAGACTTCTGATTGGCTCAGTTGATCATTAGACTTGTGGGAGTGGTTTGCCCTTGCTATTTAAATGCTTGTACTTAGAGAGCTCTCTCTCTCTTTTTCTTTCTTCCATTAAAGATGTTCTGGTTGTAGGTTTTGTATGACCTGGCCTAATTTTCCACCTGTCCTTGTGATCAGGTAATGTATGAGGTATTGGGATTAGATATCAATAGGTAATTATTATTAGATAATAAATATGGATAGACATATTTATTGGTTCTCTACGCAGAGGACCCACAGGTATATTATGTATGGCTGCAGGCACCCACAGGTATTATAGATATTATTATGGCTAGTCAGATCCCTGACTCCTATACCCAGAGGACCCACTTATTATGTGGCTGCGGGCAGCTACAATTACGTATGATATGAAAGGAGCACAGGTAAGATCAATAAATCTGATCAGGTAATTTACCTCAGCTAAAAGCTACTGATCCTTTCTCTTGAGAGATGCAAAACAAAACAAAAACAAAACAAACAAAAGAAAAAACAAAAAAAGTAATTTATTTCCAAATTGAGAAGTTATTCTTGTTACTTTACATTTATTTTCTTGTCTTTGTCTTCTAATTTCAGAGTTTTGGGGGAAGTAAATGGATAAATAACCATTTTTTATGTTGGGACTGGTTATTCTAACTTGTTTCTAAGATCACTTGTAGGAAATCAGCTCTGAGAGATGATTCCTCTCTTATGTACAGAAGCCCCCCAAAGAGAATTATTACATAATAATTCTATGAATTAAATATATTTAAGTTTCTAAAAGATAAATAAGTACATTCTTGTGGAAAAACTCTAATGATTAAGGTTGAAGTCTACCATTGTCCAGATAGCCTGCTGGGGCTCAGCTCCATATGAAAGCCTCCCTTCATTGGGAAGGCTTCTCCTTCTCTGACCTAGTCTTGGATGCGCAAAATCTCCACACCTCTACCTGCAGAACGTCACATAGCTTTGCATAAGATTACAGGTTCAATATCTTCTCTCCTGATAAGAACCCATTCCACTAGATTCCTGAAATGCTTCCTCTTACTTAATAAGGCATTTAAGCATCCTAAGTCTTCAGCCAATAGCCTTTGCCCATGCTGGATATTTCTATTCCCCCCTGCCTCAAGATTATATAAGCCTCATATCATCCCAAATAAAATTGATCTGTCTCCCTGAAACCTGTGATATGCACTCACGGGGCTTCCAGCCTCTCCAGCCTCATCTGTAGTCTCTGCTCCTTTTGGTGGATAGATATTAACCAACAATCCACTAGGGCAGAGGGAGTCACACATCCTAATATCCACGTGTAATTTTGTGGTTTTAAAATGGAAGAGATAAGGGTGTAGAAGAATGAGGAGGAGGAAAGGAAGCAAGAGGAGAAGAATAGGAGAAAGGAAGAAAGAGGTGTATCTGACCTTTTCTACTTTGTGAGTTCTTCTTTCTTCCACCCTTGTCCATTCCTTAGAATACTGGAAGATGAAAAAGAAAGAATAGAAAATTTCCTCTGAGATCCAAGCAGGGGATATCCCAGCTGTAGCAGCTGTAATACATTTTTTTTTGCAGGCTTCTTATAAGGAGATATTCATTCCTTCTTTTTCAGTTGTTTCCTCTATGGCATTTGAAATCAAATTTCCCATTCTGCCTAGTTCACATCTGGGTACCACTTGTAACCTGACTTTGGCTACTTTGTGGGTTTTTCTTTCTTCTACCCTTGTCCACTTCTTTTCTTCCACCCTTTCAACACTCTAACACTAGATAAGAGAGAGAAAATACAGAAGAGAAAGGGGGCAAAGTTATCATTAGACTGTTTCCTGCTTCAAGTTCCTTGGAGGCAAGTTTTATTTTCACTGTCACATTATCTAATTTATTCTGTTTCTTCTTTGTAAAAGCCTACTTAACAAACTGTGACCAACAGCAACCAACAACAACCAACCAACAACCCACTACTTCTTGGGGTCCTAGCATTTATTTACACTCTGAAAAGTCCCCAGAATTACAAATGTCATAGAATCACAAAAATTATATGCAGTTCCCCTGCTGGAGAACAAGGCAAACTATAGTCAATTACTGTGAACAATCTAAAGCAGCCCTGTATCTTACACCTGGATTAAAATGAAAACATAAAGATGCATGATCTACTACTACTCTAGCACAATGCCTGCTTTCCTGCAGCCTTGCCCCCTCCCATGATAGCTATAGAATCTAACTTTCTAGAACTATAAGCCCCAAATAAATGTTTTCTTTTATAAATTGTTTTGGTCATGGTATCATCTCACAGTGATAAAAAGGTAAGACAAAGATCATCATTTTCCTATGAGACAGGTCCATGTGACATGGCTTGAACATCAAACAACCCAGGGGTTTGCTGCCTAAGCTTGGAAATCCACAAATTAAGGAGGAAAAAAGATCAAAGCAATGTAATACATGAGTCAGAAAATTTTGCTTTTATCCATCACTAATGGTTTAAATTCTCCCAGGAAAAACATTTTTTTGTCATGCATTATTTTCAAAATTAAGTACTCAAAGAATTTATTTTGTCAGAGTTTCCTCAAAAATAAAATAGGGGCACGCAATTCAAATCTAGTCAAAAGCTGACTGAGCAAATTATTGATAATTTAATGAAGTAAGAATCAGGATGT
This sequence comes from Hylomyscus alleni, assembly GCA_019843855.1. Taxonomy (NCBI): domain Eukaryota; kingdom Metazoa; phylum Chordata; class Mammalia; order Rodentia; family Muridae; genus Hylomyscus; species Hylomyscus alleni. The sequence goes on from JADRCC010148050.1 coordinate 9,381, forward strand.
TGACCTTGGAAAGAGGCTAAAGATGTGTGAATAACAAAGAGTAGACCAAGTCTCATCAATGAGAAGCCTTCTCTTGTCCTTGAATAAACATATATGAATACATATTTTGGGATAGAAATAGATGCTAGGAAAAAAACAGGGAACTCCTTTTTGTGAAGAAGAAAGAGAAATGAAAAGTTATTTCTGTCTTACAATCATATCTAAACATTTACTACACACATAACAACATGCAGCCTTACATTGGACATCTATATCATTCACTCCAAGATTCAGGAAATATTACAACAGAAAGGGCAGAAAGAATGTAAGAATTATAAGAAGGATAGAGTGTTATGGAGGACTGTCTTCTAAGTGTGGCATTCCTGTTACACATTTGAACTCTCAGCAGCTGGGTCTATTGAGATTGGATCCATTAGCACAGAGGGGAAGATAATTTCATAAAGTCTCACTCATCTGTGAGATGTGTAGACAGTCACTGGGTTCTTGTAGAAAGAGAAACAATTTTTTTTTAGTAGTATAGCCATTGAAAAGGTATTTATGTTTCTATAATTAACCCAAGTTGAACTCACTGGGATACAAAAAATAATAATAATAGTAGGAAGAAGAAGAGGAGGAGGGAGGGAAAGAAAGAAGGAAAAAGAAAAAAGAAAGAAGGAAGGAAGGAAGGAAAGAAAGAAAGAAAGAAAGAAAGAAAGAAAGAAAGAAAGAAAGAAGAGACAATCAAAGGGGAAATAATTGGAAAGTAAAAAGGATTAGCAGGGGTTAGACAAGATAAAAGAGGTCAATGGTAAGTAAACATAGTCAATATATATTACTAACTTCTATGAAAATATCATAATAAACCCATTATTATGTATAATTGATATGTGTGAGTAAAAATTTTTTTAAGTATTTAACAAAAATTAGTGAAGATTTGTAACAAACTTTCGGCAAGAAACCCCTAGTCACTGGATGTAGTGGTATAGACTCCTCCGGCAAGATACTGAGGTAGGAGGATTGTGAAGTCAAGGCTTGCCTAGGACACTTAATGAGTTCAGTGCCACCATGGACAACATAATGAGATTCGGTTTCAAAATAAATAGTACAAGAATGGGCTGGAGAGATAGATAAGTGGCACAGCACTTGCCTAGTATGCACAAGGCCTCAATAGTCTAATAGGGATTTAGAATACGAAGAACTGAAAATATTTAATAGCAGGATAGCCTAACAGATAGTAAGCAAAGGAATAAACAAGGTGCTATGAAAAACAATTATTATCAAGCCATAATTTTCAGTAGAAAAATTAAGTTTGTGATATAGATTAAAGGATTTCAAAATACTTTTTGAAGATATTATAAAAGGCTTCCTTGTGGTGATACTTGAGCCAGTGAGGAGTGGTGAGAGGAGAGCAGGATATATATGGCTTGTGAAAAATAGTCAGGTGGAATTAACAGATCAAACAGTGGAAATAAATTTGTCAACAAGCCTGCCACGAATATGAAATGCATGTAATGTTTGAATGGCTAATCTTGGTTCTCAACTTGACTACATCTGGAATCAACTAAAAACCAAGCAGCTGGACATACCTGTAAGAGTTTTTTTTTTTTTTCTTGTCATTTTAAGTGGAAAGAATGACCTTAAATCTGGATTACTTAAGGTCACAGACCCACCCTAAATTTGAGCCACACCCTCTGATGTTTTTACATAAAAGGACATAGAAGAAGGACTCATTTTGGTTTCAGCTGGCAAAACCTTTATGGCTTTACTTCAAGCATACATTAACTCCCCAACTCTACATTTTAACTTAGTTCAGAGGGGTATTGATCATCTGTCTCTTCCACAAGACATCACAATGATCCACTATGTTGATGATATTATGCTGATTGGACTAAGTGAGCAGGAGATAAGAGCCACTTTAAACTTGTTAATAATGAACATATTAATCCAATCAAAATTCAAGGACTTTCTACCTCAGCAAAAATATTTAGAAAGCCTATGATATGAATCATGCAGAGATAGTCCTTCTAAGGCAAAGGATAAATTATTATACTGTCTACCAACCTCACTACCAAGACAGAAGCATAATACTTGGTGTCTTAATCAGGGTTTCTATTCCTGCACAAACACCATGAACAAGAAGCAAGTTGGGGAGGAAAAGGTTTATTTAGCTTACACTTCCACATTGCCTTTCCTCTCCAAAGGAAGTCAGGACTGGAAGTCCCACCTCCAGAGACTAAAGAAGAAGTTACTGATTGGGCCAAGTTGCTGACGAACTTGGGGGAGGGGTTTGCTTTACCTATTCTACCTGTGTGCTTGTAACATCATTATTACAATGAATGATGGTGGACTGAAAACACACCATGTGTTGGTCTAATTTTTATGAACCCTTCTCGCATTTCTGGTACCCCCAAAATTATTAGGACCTTGACCCCATTCCAGAAAACCCTTTTGTATGTGTAGCTGCTGGCGGTTATACTGGGTGTCAGATTTCCTGGGAGTCAAGCTGCCTCTGGGATCCTGAGAACCTGATGTGACCAAGCTCCTGGGATCCTGGGATCCTGGGTGTGTTTGAGGGCCTGGGATTTGAGCCTTCTCTAGGTGTTGTTGGACTGACTGCAGAGTTCATGCCCAAGGTAAATTAGCTCAGACCAGAAGGAACCTGAGCCACTGGTCAGATGGGTTTCCTGTTTCTCTGGATCCTGCCAGTCCCAGTTACTCTCTGTGGTGCTAGAACAGATGTCTGTCCTACTCACCACTGATCCTACAATCCTGGGCATGCTATAATATCTGGGAGTGGAGCTACCTCTGGATGCTGTGGAACTGGCTGCAGAGTTCACACCCAAGGTAAACCAGCACAGACTGGAAGGAACCTGTCTACCAGTTTCTACTCTTATTAAAAAGCAGTCTGGTCCCAACTATGAATCCATACATGACATCTTGGAGTATATTCAATGATTGTTTGACTGTAGAATAGAGAAGGACCTGGTTTACTGATGATTCTTCACAGCATACAAGTACCACCCAGAACTGGACATCTGCATTATCATAACCCCTTTCTGGGGCAACACAGAAAGATACAGGTGAAGAGAAATCTTTGCAGTGGAGAAAACTTTGGCTGGTACTCATTTCCTCACATTCTGGTGGGAATAAAAAAAAGTGGCCAGATGCATAATTATCCACTAATTCATAGACCGGAGCCAGCTGATTATGTGCATGGTCAGGGACTTGGAAAGAACATGATTAGAAAATTGATGAGAAAGACAGCTGGGGACGAAGTACATTGTGATTGTTCTATCATATCAGGTATAATTATGACTCGAGTATTGTTTTAATTGGAAAATAAAGCATGATGTAAAGAGATATGATTATCTATTAAGTTGACAAGGGTGGACTTGTAATGGCTGTCAACTTGGTGATATCTGGACTCAACTCAAACCCAAATAGCTGGTCACACCTGTCAGGGAATTTCTTTGATTCGATCTGTTGAGATGGGAAAGCCAACCATAAAACCTAATCCTATAATGAAGGAAGACTCACCCTAAATCTGTATCATTCAAAGTCAGAAGATTTTTTATGAATCTGGGCCACACATTCTGGTGGCAGCCAGTAAAGAAGAACATGGAAGAAGGAAGCTTGTTGTCTTTGTCCACTTTGCCTCACTCTCAGTAGCAAGTTCACCTAGGTTGTGACTGAGGCATTCCTTCACTGTTATTAGAACCTACTTCTTCAGGACTCTCATATACATTAAAACCTGGGATTGACATCCAGCCTCAAAAACTAAACATCTGTGAGATCCTTGGCCTTTCTGTTGAGAGACAGCAGCCTTTGGACTAGCTAGCTGCAATCTATATGACAAATAAATCATTTCCTCCCCAAGTTGCCTTTGGTCATGGAGTTTTGTAACGTCATTGGTAACCCTACCTAAGACAGGTGTCTTATCAAGAACAAGTGGAGTGATAATGCTACAATGCACAACCAGCTACAGAATGTGAAACCCCATTTGAAGTGGTTAAATATTTGTACTTATTTCTATAGCCAAGGAGCCAACAGAATTTAAATGAAGGAAGGACTCTATTAAGTTACTTTTCTGGTTTCCATGACAAAAATACCCTCCTAAAAAGTGCAATTTAAGGAAGGGTTTACTTTTAGTGCACAGTTTGAACTCCACCATGGGAGGGAAGGTATGGCAACAAGGGCTTGAGATAGCTGGCTGGCCATATTGCAAAGCAGCCAAGAAACAGGAAATGGATGTTGATTCTCAGCATGGTTTCTCTCTATTCCATAGTATGATGCTCCCCATATTTATGGTAGGTTTCCTGCCTCAGCCTTATCTGTAAAAAAAAAAAAA
>JADRCC010148053.1:0-12743 GCA_019843855.1 Hylomyscus alleni
TGTGTGTGTGTGTGTGTGTGTGTGTGTGTGTGTGTGTGAGAGAGAGAGAGAGAGAGAGAGAGAGAGAGAGAGAGAGAGAGTTTGGAATATCCTCCCTGTCCAGGTTAATGATGCTTTGGTAATCAGAGATAGCACAAGTCCAAGAGGTAAGAATATGTCTAATATCCCAGCAAAATCATAAATGATGACACCTTCAGAACAGCCCTTATTGTTTTGGGAAATCACTCTAAAAACATGAGTTCAAGAATATATTATTTCTCCACTATGCAAAATATAAGGATTCAATATGAATTATATGAGGGAATTCATGGACCTAAAAAACAAATGCAGCTATACTATGGGCCAGCTTGTCAAAAGATATTAAAGAAAGAGATAAAGAGATTAGGGGAGTAGTTATCACAGGGTAAGATCCCATTCAGCTAGGTTTATTGTTTGTGCTCACAAAGGAAGGCAACTTCTTGAGTTCAAGGTCAACCTAGGACAAAGAGAGTATAGCCTGAAAAGGTAATTTGAGGATGGGATCCCACCAAGCTAAAGTTATTGTCTGTGCTTACAGAGGTAGGCAGATCTCTGAGTTCTTTTGCAATTTTGAAAAATGTGCTTGCTGTATTTTTTTTTTCTGAGAATTGGGGTGTTAGTGTCATGGAATGCTTATTCATGAGATAAAAGGGAACCTGAAGGAAATGACTGGATTGGTATGTAAATAAACTTAGACTTGTTTTGTAAGAGATATATATGCATAAGTTAACAGGATATCTCCAGAGAAAGCTGTCTGGAGCATAACACACCCTGTCAACTTGTACCCACAGATTGAATGTGAGTCCATTTGTCACAACTCCCAAACACCCCTTCCTCAGATCCCCTCTCCAAGCTGAGGCTGATCCATAGCAGTATTGGCAACTATTACTATTCATATTAAATCATAAGTATCATCACTTATCACTTACTTTTTGTCATTTACCTTCTCTAAAATTAATTTTAAATTTCTGCTTATATTGTGTTTTATTTTTATAGATAGATTAAACATTAGCCACAGGTGAGAAGAGACTTTTACACTTTATTGTATATAGAGGAGAGAACTGAATTTTCTGAATTTTCTTTAAGATTTTTATCTTCTTATTTTTCCATAGCTCTCTGCTTTATATAATATATAATGTATGCAATAAAACTAAGTAAATGTTATCTATTACTCATAAGTATGAATCACCAGTACATGCCAATAAATAATTGGGTACAAAATTCATATATTACCAGCAAAAATACCTTAAAATGTCTAAATTACCTATAGAAAACTTAGACTTGCCCCTCTAAACTTGCAGGAGAGTTTTAATTGTAATTTTTTCCCTGTCATGGTTACTTGTCTTACTACTCACTTGAACAGAAAATTTATTCTAGGGCACCGAGCACAGAAACTGCACAGCTTAACTTCTCTAGGGTATAAAATAAGGTAAGAGCCTCATTAGCCTAATGTTAACAGAACACTGGTGATTGTGATAAGCTTTTTTGACAGAAGTGAATGTAACAGATTTTTCTAACCTTGTTTTCCATATTCATAATCTTCACCATGCTTCCCATATTTTATTTTCCCCTTCATTTAATACTTTTACTGAATATGGGAATATTTTATTAAATATACTGTGCTGGTTTTGATTATTGCCTTTTATTATTCAATATCCATCCATTTTTATAGTTTTTATTTCTTTTCCATGTTATATATTTTTTCTATTATCTATAATGTTATCTTATTGGCACATACCCATAAACTTGTTGAAGTCCAAATGGTCTACAGTTTGTTTTTCAGACAAAACCTGAGTGAGATGTAGCTAAAATGACTATTAAAAACTTTCAACATAATATATTATCTAGGAGGAATGTCCTATAGGGAAGAATATGACCTGAAGGACAGGGGTGTGAATTGAAAATTCATTATAAAAGGCTAAATTTAGACTGTTTGCTCAATCTCCTGCTTGTGGGAGATTATCTTTAGCACTTAGCTGAAAAATATAAACAAAAGTAGAAAAATATATGTTCTCATTCCTATAATAAACCCAGATCTTTTTCTCTACGTTCCAGGTTTCTTTTTTTTTTCTATGTAATGCTGGTCATGACATAACATCATCTCTTCTAAGGTAGGAAAAAGATCATCTGATATCTAAGACCTCACACAATATATCACTTTCAAAGACATCCTGAGGTTTCTCAAAAATCTGTTTCAAAACAACAATGTAAGTATTATAACTCCAATTTATAAAGATTTTATACTCACATAAATCACTATATATTATAAGACCCCTGTTATGAGTTCTAATAACACCTCAACATTTTATGTTGTATGATATACTACTTAGACCATTTTGCCTCTAGACGCCTAACTTTCTAAAATATTATAAAAGATGAATCAGTGTATGTGTCATCAAATGAGACCAGAATATTCTCTTGTTCTCCAAACTTCCCTGTTTTGTCCTAGTAATAAATATTCTCTCCCTCCTCTGAACAAAAATAGGAAGTTTAATCACATTTACTAAAAACTATAGAACATTGATCTATTTTGTGCATATCCCTATTTTCTGTCATTATAATTATAATAGTGCACACAGCAGAAATTCTAAGCATTATCACATAAAAGAATTTATGGGTAAATATGTAGACACATTATACACGGGGGTGGCTATGCTCTTTCATTTAAAAAACTTGTCTGGTGATCTTGCATTGTCACAAGACAATATTAGTTAGACTGAAAAGTATATATCAAATTAAGTCCTGTCTAAGGAAATAATTTAAAGTTTGCATTAATTAAAAATAGTAAAGAAGGATTTTTTTTATTTTCTCTTTACTGTCTTTCAACCATCAAACAAGAAACACTCATCTTACAATGAGCTTTTCTTTTAGGTTTATATATAAGAGATTGTTACTAAATTGAAATTCAGTGCCATAGATCTTAAGTTTTTGTTTTGTTTTCCTTATTTTCTCATTGAAAATCTCAACCACTTTTATCTCCTATGTGCTTTGACTATAAGAGTGAAATTTCTATTCATTGATTCCCATATAACAGCATATTCTGTTTCATGATGTTTCAAGTGCTATGCTAATTTAGATTTATGAGTGTATGCTAAATACGAAATATAATGTTGAGTTCTTTAAATAATACCAAAGAAAGGAAATTTAATTTAGGTAAAGTTTTTATAGTCTTCTGAAATTAATTCACATTTCAAAATGAGTATCTCATCCTAACAGAGAATTATGCATTTGGAGAAGTGCTTGTGATTAAATATTGTCCTTGAATTTGGGAGTCATTATTTTAGGTCAAATAATAAGTTGAAGAAAATAATAAATTCCTTGAAATGGAATGTAGGTTCGTAACTACTGATGTGCTTGTTTTCTTTATAGGAAATACAAAACCAAAATTTCTACATATTCAATTATATTGCATAAAAATTTTCTTAAATTGATAAGTATTTTGCAAAGACATTTGATATGTTAATTTTGATTAACAATTTAGATATGTTATAAAGATACTGTAGACAATACTTAGTATTTTTCCAAAACACAGTGAGTTAAGATCTATATTTCACAAAAAGTTTTAATTATCTTTGGTCACAATTGTATTCAGTATAGATTCTATAGACTTAAGTCTTTATGCCATAAAATCATCACTCATCTAGTTTTTCACTATCCACCCTTGTCATTCATATACTTTATATACTATAACAGCATTGAAAATAAAATAATGAATGAGCTTTTTTTATTACAGATTTAGCAATCTTCCACATATTACACTTTATTTTACTATATTTTCAATCCCACAGTTCTACAAAGTAGCTGCTTAAATATCTATATTCTTCACAGCTTAAAACTTATTTAAATGGAGTGAAAGGAAGACACGATTTTTAAAGGTGACCTAGCCCTTCTATAAGCTGAAGTAGCATATTCAATTTCATTATATTTTCTGCACTTTTTGAAATAAAGTAGCATATGTAAGTATACTCTGATGAGTCTTTATGCAAGAATTAATTAATGAATGACTCCTTGGTGATCTATGCAAAAATATCTAAGTAGTTGTAAATAAATGAAAGTGTCTTTTATCCAGTAGTGTATCTACATGCAAAATAATCTGGGAATTAATTAAAATTGTGAAAACAACAAGGTGACTTTCAATTATTTTTCTCTAAATTTTGAACTGAATTTACGGAAATGTTTCACCATATTTATGCCAAATATAATACAATTGAAAATACTGACACATTTCCTCCTAATAGTCTAATGCAGAAGAAAGCCAAACATGATTTTATTATAAGAATGAATTTTTAATCATGTAATATCCATTCGTCCAATTTTCCTAGTGTTTTCATTGTCTAACATAAATAAATTATTTTTCTTTTAGAAAATTTTTTATGTGTTAAAAGCAATTTAAATGATGATAGACAATTCCAGATCACAAAAGTATTGTATTTTGAAAGCATATTCATTATAAATATGTAATATTATACAATAAATGATTTAAAGTCTATTAACTTTAAATACTACTTTAATTCTACAAATATTTAGTGACACTTCCTAAATGCCAGAAACTATTATTTAAATTTAAGCATATATCATTTTGCAAATTGAGTCTTGTATTCATATAAATTTTTAAAGGATAAAAATCGTAGTAAAATATGTGGTCAGGAAACCATTTCTGATAAGGACATATTTGAGAAGAAACATCTAGGATGTAGTAAAATAAGCATTCTAGTTATCAGAGGACAGTGACTATGAACGACAAAGACCTTCAGGCAAGAATATGCCTGACATGTTCAACAAATACAAAGAGACCAGTATAACTATTATTAAGAAAATGTTCAAGTATTAAAATATATACTTAAAGAGGTAGAAAAATATAAGAACATAGTGTCATGTACATTGTGACCCTTGAAGTATTATTTTGAGACTTGGAAAGGTCATTCAAGTTTTGAGTTGAAGAGGTCAATGATGTGGCATAGTTTTTCAAAGAATAACTTTCACAATTGGGTAGGGAACATACTGTAAGTGTAGTTTGAGTGGGCAGCAGGGATATAAATGATTTATGAGAGGATGAGAGACGTACTTCTTGAATGGTAGTATGAACCTTTGAAAACTCACTTCTCTGTAATAAAAATAATAATGTGAGCTTCAAATTTAGCTTTTGCAGAACTCTAGATGCTAAGTGACCATTTGCAACTATATAGGGAACATTCATTCAAGAAAAATGAAGATCTCTTAGTAAGATTACTAAAATATGAGTATTTCCCCTTTCTTTCTCTTCAGTCTTCTCTCCTTGGGCCTTACTTATAATGTCTCCCAAATAACAATGAAATCTATCAGTCTAGAGCCATTTAAGAAGTCTAACAGGCCTTAGGGTAACCATTAAGCCAACAGAATTTTCATTATTTGACCAATGTGGTGGCTCTATGGATACACTAAATCATTCAGGTTGCTTTTATTTGCTTTGATACAGAACCACTCAATATGAAAAGCTTTTCTATGAATTTCTTTCAGTAAAACAATCAGTGCTTACTATCTTAGTTTAGTATTTTAGTTCTCTGAAGCCAGAATACCAGTTGAATTACACAAAAGTCTAACTTAAATCTTAAAAAAAATTCTGTGGAAGGACATGCTGGACATATACTCTGAAATCTACAAATAATTGTGTATGCACTTATCAGTGTACACTACCAGAATAAAGCTCAGTAGATGCTAGTGTCATTATCTTACTATGAGTATCTGAAAAGGGAAAAGAGAAAGTCAAGTCAGAGTTCTATATTGTCAGAGGGTTGAAAATGGTGTTCGGCACAGCACACACATACACACACACACACACACACACACACACAGGGTGTAGAGGGGAAGAGAGAGTTATTTTCCGTTTCCAAATATAGTTTTGTAGTTCATTCTCACTGATTGACTTATCTCCATTTTTCTCTTGCATACCATTCACAGGCTCTGATATTTCTATCTTGTACTTTATTTTTTAAAAGTTTGACAAATACTGTTTATAGTAATGTATTGTGTTTAACGAATACATTCTTATAATTAAATTCAAGTCTACTAAAATGGTTGTATTAATTTGGTAGATTATTGAGCTGTTTCATATTAAACTAAACATTTTATTACAATACGTATCATCAATCATAAACCCCATTATTTATATGAAGAATTTTGTAGGAGATTTATTAGTAATGCCCAAAACTTAGAAGCAGTCAAAGTGTCATTCAATAGGAAGGTTTTATGTGTGTGTATTTGTTTGTCTGCATATATGTGTGTGTGTCTTGTGTTCCCAACTGTATATAAATATATACAATATATTAGTTCAAGTACTAAAATATATAGTTACTTAAGAAAAATAGAAATACCTGTAGCATGTTAATGGGTATATGAGCCTTGGGGTATTATTTTTAAGATTTAGAATGCCATTCAAGTTTAGAATTGAATAGTTCTATGATCTAATGAAGTTTTTCAAAGAATGACTTTGACAATTAGGTAGCCATTTCATTAATTCTACCAACTGGATGCCTGGTATTTTGAAGAAAATTGTAAATAAGAGGTCTGCTGATTGCCTCCAGTCAAAGTTCTGTGTATGAGTATGTACATGTGTGTATGATGTATATGCATTTGCACGTGTGTGTGTGTGTGTGTGTGTGTGTATGTGTGTGTGTGTGTGTGTGTGTGTGTGTGTGTGTGAGAGAGAGAGAGAGAGAGAGAGAGAGAGAGAGAGAGAGAGAGAGAGGATCATTATGGTCAAGTGACTTATGAATTTGCGGTCAGCTTGGTCTACACAGTGAGTCAGATGAACCATGGCTATTTATAGAGACCCTTTCTTCCTATTGCTTGATGACCCATATATAGAACTCTCAGCTTCGTCTCTAGCATATGTTTAACCTGTGTGCTGCTATGATTCTATGATGGTAATAGACTAAACCACTGAACTTTAAGCTCTCCCTAATTAAATAGTTTCCTTTATAAGGGTTTTCGTGTTCATGAAGTCTCATCACAACAGTTGAAACTATAACTACAAAAGAAGTTGGTACCAGTATCATCATATCTTTGGCAATGTTGCTTATAATATAATTGGACTCAGATATAGCACCAGCTCAGTTCTTTACACTTTGAAGAACCACTGTTAGCTATTGTCGTTTTTGTTTACATACAAAATTTAATATTTTTCCCATATTGTAAAGAATGTTACTGAACTTTTGGTAAGTAGTGTATTGATTCAATAAACTATCTCTAGTAGAATACCTATCTACACAATTTTAATTCTGCAAATCCAAGAACATGGAAAGCCTTTGAATTCTGTAATGTTTGCAATTTCTTTGTTCAATTTTGAAGATTTCCTTGTAAAGGTCTTATTCTTACTTGGTTATTTTATTCCTCGATATTTTTTGAAGTTGGTGTGAATTGGATATTATATTAATTTTTTCTCAATATATTTGTTACTGTATATAAGTACTTGATAGAAAAGACATATTTATTTTTTTGGGTCAAAATACCTGAATAAATAATGATTTTAAAAAATAAATGTGCAGAAAAATCTCAATTCTGATATATAACCTGGAGCATTTCAAATAAAATTATATCTACTATTTAAATATAATGCCAAAAATCAAAATTTAAGATCTCTAGGCATCAAAGATTTTGCCTTTTATTACTTTATTATGATTGACTCCTGAACTTTAATCACTTATTCATATAACATCTTGATATTTATCTTAACTAAAATGTGTGAACATAAAACATTCATTTTAAAATCTTACGTGAAGATCTATTGTCCAACTATAATATTGAAAACAAGATAAAGGAAAGGAATAAATCATTTGCAAAGGTTTGAACTCAATAGTTTATAAAGAAAAATATAAAACTGATATTTTCAATAGCAATCATATAATAGAATTCTACTGTTATGTTGAGGCTTTATTTGCAATATCAGAATCTCCTTAGTATTTATTTTTATATTTATAAACAGTTAGCCAAAATATATTATTATCTTTATTTTCTTCTAATTTAAAATGTGTTATTAAATCTTATCTAGACTTAGTTCAAATATAAAAAATATTCTTGCAGCAAGTTTCTAATCACTACAGCAAGTGGCTTCGTGTATATACTATACTTTCTTTATATTTGTATCACTGAATAATATTTTTCATGAAAATCATGAATTTTCAATGAACAACAGGGAATCAATATTGGAAAACATAGTTTATCCTGAGTCGTAACACATCCCCTGTCTTAATTTCTTACAGTGATCTATATATGTGTCTCCAGCATGAAATTAAGTATCTCAAACTAAGATTCTTAAATGGAATAAGAGGCTAATACAGATAAACATATTACGAAGAATGTCTCAAAAATTGTAATCCTTTATTGTTACAAAGAGGGTACCTGATTTTCATGTGTAGTTCACTGTCAGTTATCAGCTCACAGTTGATTGTAGATGACCAGAAACTGCATTCCCTCAAGGTGATTTGTGAGAAAACCTTCACACAGATCAAGGCTCAAGTAGTCTCATCGGCCATTGTCCTCAGGAAATATGAAATCAATATTCCCAGGACTTTGAAGTTTTTCATATAAGCAAGAAATCACAATATTGATAGCACTGCCATGATTGTAAAATATTAAAACTGCATTTAAAATATTATCACAAGTAGATAGAAATTACTATTTGCCTGATAATTACTACAGTTGTTAATAGATAAAGCAATATGTGTTTGTTAGCACTTCTTTGTTCTCTTCAACAGGCTGTATATAAACTTCTCTTTTCTTTATAATTTAACCATAAAAGTAGGCTATTTTTCATAACCCTAATATGTTCTACTTAAAAAATCTTTAATATTCCTTGTTCTTTTCCCTAAGAAAATAATAAAAATAGAACATGTGATTTATTAAGAGTGATGTGTAGACACATGGAAGAAACATAAAGGTGAATTTATTTTTCTGAATATTTTATATTATTTCTATAAGAAAACAACATCATAAATTGATGTTCAATTTTAATCAGCTATTTGGTACTATGTAACTGTAAATATAATTTGATGTTTGTTGCTATTTATTGTTGTAACTTTAAATTTTCTCTTACTTCAGAATTCTAAACCTCTTGAGTATGTAAGTGAATTATCATTTATGTCTTAGATATTTTACTAAGTTTATATTTTTCATTTATCTTCCATGAAGCGTGCTGTTTTATTTTTATTCAGAATTTACTGATAAAAGCTCATAGATCCCCTCAGAAATCAGTTTGTCATTGTCCCAAGACAGTGATTATATTGCACTGAAATTCACACCTACTGTTTTGTAAATTAAAGTGTTCATAACAGCAATTTGTTTTGTTTAACATAACTAAATATACTGTTGAACTAGATTTATACTAAATTATCCTGAATTTAAACTAAAATGTTATAATTGAAAATACAGCTATACTAACAAACACTGAATACAGACATTCTTCATTTTGTTTTTAAAGGGAGGAAAAATAGAAATAAAACCTATTGATTTTTCCACCTTAATAGATAGCCTATATGTCTCATTTTCTATTTTCTATTTTATCTTAGGTTGAATGGCCCCCAATTGCCTTAAGCCTGAAATCCTAGTTGGTGTTTGATTTGTCACCATGGTGCAACAATAACCAAGTGCTTAAAAAAGAATATTGCATATGATTTGTTTCCACAAAAGTGATACAAAAACCTTGCTAAATCAGGAGCCCAACTATGTGTAACATTCTTTCAAAAGATTTAAATATTCTTATTTCACAATTTATCATATATATTAATAAGAGAAAAAATGAAACTAGCTTTTACTTTAATCTGTATACTTTGCTCTATTCCTATGAAATGAATGTTCATCTGAATGCTACTTGAAGATATGCTGCAATAAGGACTGAGGACGAAAGAGACAGAGGTAACAGTTGTATCAATATCCAAACAGCCCTCTACCTATTTTAGTAACAATATACCTTGTAAAAAACTTCTGCTGCAACAGCTCACTTGGGCAATTATTTTTGGAAGAATCTATACTATGCATTCCTATACGTACTTTTGGTATAGAAAATGATTTTATCAGAAGTTTAAACTCTTATTACTTGGTAGTAATTGCCTTAAAGTCTATTCATAGAAAAAAGACTGCCATAACGAGCTTGAAATTCCAGTTGAAACTACTATGCTAATTCATTTCCTATCTCAAAATATCATTATTTTGACTGTCCATATTATTCAAGACCAGATTAGATCTTCATATTTTTTTAAAGGAAATTCATGTGTTGCACAAAGTTTCTTTTCATTACCACAGGCAATGCTTATCTGAAATGCTATTTGTAAATAGGAGTTTTGTCTTTACTATTAAGTATGGGAAGGTATTCACTTCTGTGAACTTGAGTTTTCTGCAACAAACTGGAAGCAGAAACATGTGGCTGATTATACATCCAAATGGCTCAGTGATGCCATTAGACACACCTACTACATATAATTTAATTTCTCACAAATGAATGTACAGTCTAGCTCTTCAATTTTGTATTAAAAATATGTTCCCTAACATTTCTGTCAAATCAGAAAAGATTAGTTTTTATTAATGAAACCCACTATATATAAGTAACTAATTTCAAAAGAGTACTCTTAATGGAAATCCATTCAGACACCTGATTGATAGCTGTTTCCATTTCCATTAAAAGTTATGCACTTTATCTACTGGCCAGTTTATAAAAAATACCCTTTGCAGTCATCTGTTTTGTATTTACAGAGGTGAGTGCTGATACTACAACATGATGTACAGTTTTACTCTAGAAATTTTAATTCTCAATGCTTTTTCTTTTGTTTACAAAGTTAACACTCCAGTTCATAGTAACTTTGAGAACAAAGAACTTTCAATTCTCTCCTTAGTTCCAAGTATGCTGGTGGCACTTTCCTAGTGAATAATTTAATCAGAGATAGTTTATAGAAACATGTTCTAGTCTAATTTCAGTCGTGAACAGTAGAAAACTTCAACAGTTTCATTGAAATAGAAGACTAAACATTGCAATTTTCATCTCTATTTACCTGGGAAGAAAGAGTAAAGTGGCACAACATTCTAATGTTAGAAATAATGACTTAAAATATTGCCCCATTATAGAAAGTAATTTCTAGTTATAGTCACTGATACCTTCCTCTCTAGGAGAAAAAGTTGAACATATGTTAAATACCTAAGATGTTGTTAGTTACGCATAACTTTTGTAACAGGACAGTTTGAGTGACCTAGCTTCTCATGTTATTATAATTCAATAGGACTTGTTTTATCTCAGATAATATTACCATTAAGAAATTTTCTTGTATTGAGATTTTTTTACCTTTATTTGTGCAATAAGATATAGATAAACATCTAGAATAAATATTTGTTTTTTTTCCTTTTGTACATAGTCTTCTCTATCATATATGCAATAAACTATAAAGATGCAGTTATGACATAATGAGGGATATTTTATGGTCCTCATTTATAATGTTTTACCTTATTTTTGGTATGTCATTCAAGCATGATTTCCTCATAATCAATTAAATCACTATATTACTTCCTAGTTGAGTACTTGGTATCTGATATGTGATAATAAAAGTTAGAGAACACATGCATATAATGTCAGAATTTAAATATTATGTTTTTATTTATTTTATATATGTTATATTACTTATAAAGCACATTTAGAATTTATTTCCATTAGAATAATATATTACATTCATTTTATATAAAAATAATATTTAGAATATCATGTAATATATTCTGAGTATAATTACTTTTAAAACTCTTTCCAGGTCTAAATTGACTTCCCTAACAGCTCCACATTTTGTCTTTTATTTTAAAAGCATTGAAACAAATTTGTGCTGAAAATAAATTCTTTCATGTGTTTTCCACTTTCCCTAAAAACAACCAAACCCCCGAATACAAATGGTGCTGTCTCAACTAGCAGTTAGTATGTAGAAGAATGCAAATTGATCCATTCCTATCTCCTTGTACAAAGCTCAAGTCCAAGTGGATCAAGGACCTCCACATAAAACTAGATACACTGAAACTAATAGAAAAGCAAGTGGGGAAGAGTCTCAAGCACATGGGCACAGGGGAAAATTTCCTGGACAGAACACCAATATAGCTTATGCTCTAAGATAAAGAATTGACAAATGGGACCTCATAAAATTATAAAGCTTCTCTAAGGAAAAGGACAATGTCAATAGGACAAAACAGCATCCAACAGATTGGGCAAAGAACTTTTCCAATCTTACATCCAATAGAAGGCTAATATTCAATATATACAAAGAACTCAAGAAGTTAGACTCCAGAGAAACAAATAACCCTATTAAAAATGGGATACAGAGCTAAACAAAGAATTCTCAACTAAGGATACCTAATGGCTGAGAAGCACCTAAAGAAATGTTCAACATCCTTAGCCATCAGGGAAATGTAAATCAAAACAACCCTGAGATTCCACTTTACACAAGTCAGAATGGCTAGGATAAAAAACTCAGGTGACAGTAGATGCTGGCAAGGTTGTAGAGAAAGAGGAATACTTCTTTGCTGGTGTGATTGCAAACTGGTACAACCACTCTGGAAATCAGATTGGCTGTTCCTCAGGAAATTGGACATAGTACTACTAGAGTACCCAGCTATAGCACTCCTGAGCATATACCTAGAAGATACTCCAACATCTAATAAGGACACATGCTCCACTATGTTCATAGCAGCCTTATTTATAATAGCCAGAAGCTAGAAAAAACCCAGAT